>JAAGNO010024877.1:59077-85332 GCA_033439905.1 Ceryle rudis
CCTCCAAGCGCGCAACTTTTCATTATTGTTGCTCGGCCCCCTGGGCTCTTCTGTGTTGGAGACTGCTTTGGTTTTATCCCCCCCCTTTTTCTCCCCCCCCCCCCCCCATTACAGATGGAAGTGTACAACTCCACTTGTTTTTTAGGTAAAATGACAGCTGAGATCCTGGTGGTTGGCTTGTGGGCTCTTTTCCTCTAGTCCTAGCACTGCAGCTGTGCAGAGTCCTCCTCCTCCCCACAGGTCTTGCTCTCCTTCCATAAATACAAATAACTTGAAAAAAATATTTGTATATAAATAACTTGCTGGGTAGTGCTCTTTTCTAGCAAAAGCTCATGAAAAGTATGCATGGATGTGGAAAAGGAATCCTGAGCCATGGGAGATACAGAACCAAGCCAAAAAGCAGACAAGCTGTTTTCAGTAAATAGGTGAGAACCTGTATGTCCACCACAAACCTGAGCCTGAACATGTTTGGGAGAGTGACTGAGCAGTTCAGGTGTTTGCCAGCCTTTTTTCTGCTAAGTTGCTTTGCAACCCCCAGCCTAAGTTAATACTAATTAAGTGCCTAATCTAAAAGCCAATGTAAATCAAAGAATGTTTTTTGACTAACAGGGAGGTCCTTCCAGGAGACTATCTACTTTTTCACTCATCAGTAGCTCTATTTTATATAGGATCTGTGTTTGCATGCACTGCAGTGGGATGGAGGCCTTACCTCTGGGGTGCCTGGTATCTTCTCTGACCACAACAGGAGTCATCTCTGTTTGGTTTTCTGCTTTCAGGACCTAAACAAACATGCCTTGTGACTTTGCCCCTTTAATCTGTCCTGGGCGTATTTTGCAGAGTAGCGTTAAGGTGCTTTGCCTGTGGCTGAAGTCAGGATGTGCTGTCAGCCCTGGCTCAGTATATCCTTCTGGGGCTCTTAGAGGATTTTAAGCTGATCTGCCCTGAAAGAAAATGCTCTCATTTCACCTTATAGCACAGATAAAAAGTGGGTCTGAGAGCAGGCTGGAGTTGATGACTTGCTGACTGCAGTTCCTATTCAAATTGTGCCCTCTGAGGAGGAAGAGTCAGACAAAGTGTTAGGCTGCTCTTGTATCTGGGGAGCTTTAGTCCCTTCGTTGACCCCTTTTTTCCCTCATCAGAACTGTTTTACAGGTGGGTGAGAGAAAACCCCCTTTTCTCATCAGGACAGAGGTGAACAGAGCCCAAAGCTTTCAGTTAAAGGGCAGAGCCAGAGATAAAACTCAGGAGTGAGACCTTCAGGACCCAGGAGAGCATCCCTGCCATGGGACATTCCCATAAATCTGCTCCATCTCTGACCCCTGGGAAGCTCAGCCATCAGTAACACATCGTGAGCACTTCTGGCTGTGGGGAGGCCAGTTTGCTGTGCATTGACAGAGCAATTTGACTGTTAGGGAAATCTGTATTGATTGGGTAGCCTATTTGATCTGTTAAAATAGGTGTTTGTAGCCCATACAATGGCTTGAATTCTGACCTTGTTATAAATGACAATTTATTACAATGCATGTTGTGCTTAAGAGTATATCTGAGCTGGCAATGCTCCTTCACAATCGCTTCTTGTGGGATACAGGGATTTTCAACGTATTCTTTTCATGGCAGTCTATACCCTATTAAGGTGATGACAATCCTTAGTGACTGTAATTTGGCATGGACTCTGAAGTGAGGTAACCAATTTGCTTACCTAATGAGATAATCAATAGGCACAGAAATGGTGCAAGGGCAAGCCTGTGTTTTTCTGCTTGCTTTTGGGCAAGGAAAGCAGCCATGTAGCATAATTAATTACATGAACTGCCTGTTGTGTGACTTGAGTCATTAAAGATTAAAAAAATATATATCACATCTCTTTTGGGAAAGTTACCAAAGTGTTTTGGAGGGCAGAGCAATGTGTCTAATCAGTTGTCACTGGCAAAATACTGTGTTGCATTTCTTACGATATATTTTTTAAGACGTTTAATTATTATTTTTATTTCCTAACATTTTTGTTGTTAGTGAGAGACTGGCAGGAAACTCTTACTTGGATTTCTCAGTGTTGGGAATCTTCCTTGTACTAGCCAAGCCAACAGTCAGGGCTTTTATTGCATTTCAGGGATGTTCCTGTTCATTTGAAAGCAGGAGTAACATAGTTCACAAGGACCTACAGAAAAGATTTAAATGACAACAGCACCTGGGAGCACAAGGCACCAATACCCATTTCTCCTTAATTTCCCTATAACATGCCTGGGAGGGGGATCACATGTACGGAGAAGCTAGTTTTGTAGACCAGTGTGACTGTGAGCAGGAGGTGGCTTCTGTTTGGATTTGAAGTATTTGGTGGTGGCTCCAGAAGCCACAGGGTGAGGCTGGCACATCATCCTGAATCCACCTTCCCTGGGTGAGAACAGTTCTGCTGTGTTGGTGCAAAGCCAGGCTGGGCTGCACAGACCCACACCGAGAGCTTGACCTGTTTTGAAACATCTGCTAAGCAAACTTAAACTAAACCAGCTTAAACAGGGACAGCTGTTTATCCTGGGAGTTACAACAGTGCAATTAGCCTGATCTGGACCGGATTTGGGCATGCTGATGTCAGCTCTCTGTGGCAGCTTGTGCCTGAGTTTCTCTGTCTGTTGTTCAAAGCAGAAATGTGCTGGTAAAACACTGTTCTTGCCTACCTTCTCCAGAGTCATCACAAGACTTCAGTTAAGTTTTTGGAGACCTCAGTTACAAGTGCCTTCAAACAGAGTAGAAGGTTGGCCGTAGTATCACTGGTGTTTATACTCCTGTCTTATGAAAGCCAACAGGTATCTGACCAGCTGATCATCTCAAGATGATGATTACTGAGTTTGACTCTGCCTAAAAACTAATAGTGGAGAAAGAGTAATGTCAAAAACATCTGAGTATTAGCCAGAAGTAGTAGTATTGCTTTAGTACCAGATCTTCACAAAAGATGGGGTGAAAGCACTTGAAAATATTCCCTGGTTTGTCCCTTCCAGACTAACTTGGGAGGGCTTCACAATAAATGGAGCAAAATATTTGTCTGGGGTGCAAGCACCTGCACCTCCACCTCCAGCCACCTGCAGCCTCCTTGGTGTCTCTCTTTAATGTCTTTTGTGGTTCCCTATTAGCTGTTGTGCTAGTCTTGACTTGGTTGAGCCGGCAGCTATTTTTATAATGCTCCCTTGAGGTACCCAGTTGGAAGCTGCCTGTTTGCCTCGTGTTAATGGAAGTCAGGCCCAATTATATGCATGTGGGGGATGAGTTCTTTCCTCTTACTCATAATGAATCCTGACCTTTCCCAGGATCTGGCTTGTCTGTTTATTCAATAACATACTACCCTTCACACTAAGGACAGAAATGGAAAAATTCCCTAACCTGCCCAATGGCAGCCATCTGCTTTCTGTTTAAGCAGCTAAGGATGATAAAGGACATGATTTAAGCAAGCATATATGACTGTCCAAGGGGTCCTTTGGCAGAAGGAGCATTTTGCTTGCAATATTTTATTGGAAGGTGCAGAGGAAAGCTCCCATACTCAGCCTGGCAAAGCAGCAGTGGGCATGAGGTAACAAAGTTTTTATTCTGGCCACACTGGTTTATCTGTCTAGGGACCAGTCTCCAAGAAGAGCCCAGCTTTATGGGGGAGCACATCTAGGTGCTGGTGTAGCGTGGTTTTGGGTGGAAATGTGCACTTGCCTTTGTGTCTTGGGGCTATGGCATGGCTAGGTGAAGTTTTTGCAAGAGAAGTGTCCTGAGAACTTGTGCTCTCAGGTAGGTTGTAAGTGCATAAATGTGTCTTCTGAAAATTTTACCCTCTAGCCTTTGGCCATTGTAGCTTTAAGCTCAATTTTTATCTTGTTGTTTTAATCCTCGTGTGTGTGTGCGTGAAGATGAGGCAGCTGCCAGCTGCTAAATTACTGGAACAAAGACAAGTTTTCTAAAGCATTTTATATAATGCTTGTTCCCTTTCACTTGATGAATGATTCATTAATGCTTCTGTTTGAGATAATTATTACGAAAGCTATAACCTTTTTCATTATTTGAACGAACACAAAACATTACGAAGAAAAACTCTGGAAGGGCCTAATTCATGCCCAGCCAAAGAGGTGCTGTCCTCAGCAGGCTGCCTACACGTCCTTTAAACAGCAAAATTGTGTTTACCTCATGGGTTGCAGAGCAAAAATGTCTCCCTAAATGTTTAAAAGTCGATGATGCATTTCTGTTAATGCTTAGAAAAAAAATCTCCCACTCACTCCTTCCTTGCTGTTTTTTGTCCAGCCCCAAGTTTGCCTTGGCTGCTCCTGGCTTTGCTAGGCACAAATTTGAACAAATGCACACAGGTCCAAGGGCTAGTCTAGCATATGACTGTCAGAGTCTGTGTTTAGTTTTTGTAGTTTCTCCCTATCTTGTTCTCCAGCCCCAAGAGTAAAAGCTTCCCCTGTGGAAGGTAGTGATGGTGTGTTAACCCAAAAGCAGCGAGTGGGAAGAGGCTGGCATAGCCCTGTGGTCTGGGGTGGGAGGGAATGCCAGTGGAAAGGGATGACCATTCAGAAAAGAGGAAAAAATAGGTGAAGCAAGAGGAGCAAACTAGCTCTTTTAACTGAGTGTGTTGCAGTCCTTTTCCATCACCCTCAGTGTAGCACTGTGCATCTAAAAGTCTTGAGGTGCAAGATTTGATCCAGTGATATCACCCATAGCCCAAAAGCAGCATGACAATTTAAAAGAGGATGGTTTGTTTTGCTGGCAGTATCTAAGCTCAGCAAGAAAATCATCTCTGCCCTGTTAAATCTGAGCTGGGCCTCTTGATTTTTAGTCTTTGTTTTGTCTTCTGGCTTCTGTGCCTTCACAGGCATTGTAGGGGGAGCACAGCCACTTGCTTTAAACACAGTGTTCCCTCCAGCATCCTGGATATTTCCTGACAGTTCAGTTTTAATTTTACTGTGTGTATTAATGGTTAGAATTGTTTTGAAACATGAGCATCCTAGCCAGTTGGAAAAATGTGAAATGACGGCATCACCATTCAAAGCCTTTATTGAGGATAGTGCTTTCTAATCTGCTGCAAAATTCCATCAATTTGAATTTTTTCCTCTTGCTTTCCAGTGAACTACTTAGTATCAGTTCTGATTCACAGATTAAGGACAGAAATTAAATTGTCCAACATCACAGTGTCATGGGGTGTCAGGGGTTGGAAGGGACCTTGGAGATCTTAGTCCACCCCCCCTGCCAGAGCAGGATCGTATAATCTAGCACAGAAGCCCAATTTCAATTAACTATTCCTTGAAAATAGTATTTTTGAGTACTGAAGCATCAGAATGGAAACATTTTCCCAAAACCAGATTTTTTTTTTCGACATTTATAAACTTCTATTGTTCACTTCTGTGCAACTGAATTTACCATAATTCTTCTAGATAAACCACGTCTCCAGTAGGTTGTGGTCATCACTTCATAGAGCACCCTGTTGCTGAAGTGCGATAAATTAATATGAGTTTGTTGGTTGTCATGAAAGTTCATAACTCAATGGATTGCTTCTAAACTTGCCTTATACTTGTGCAGTAATAACAGATGTGATACTGACACCATATTTCTTCAGGATATCGGGAGGTGATTTTTCAACAGGTTATGAATGGAAACTTGGTATTAAATGTAATCTTACTGCAATTTGTGTCATGAAAATGATGGGGAATAGTTTGGACCATGCTGCTCATCCAGCTGTCACCAACCCACAAATTCCCTGGGTAAAACTTCACAGGCAGGATTAGTGTTCCCAGAGATTAGCTGTGGGAGCAGTGGGTGTTTGCTCAAGCATGGCAGCAGCTCTGATGGGATCAGGCTCAGGAACATATCTTCCTCTTTTGCTTTCTCAAAGTGTGATAGCTGTGTCACTCCAACAGCAATTGTAGGTTCCTGATGCAGTGGGGAGGAGGAAAGACATGATCCACTTTGTACAAGGCAGCCATGCCCTGCCATCTCTTACTAAAATTTATTGATTTGTTGCACACATTTTTCTCTACTGGACTGTGTATGTTCCATGTATGTCATTCAATACCTTTTATTTACTCAGTAAATGGAGCAACTGAAAGTTAAAAATCAAGCACGTGCACTTTTTGTTTCCAAACTGAAATGCTTCAGCCTAAACTCGAAGTATTTCTGGAATGCTCCTCTTCTGCTACATTAGAGCCATCATTGCTCCAAGCTCCTCTCCAGCACCACAGTTGTTCTCCATCTCCCATAGCTGTTGCGTAATGTTGTAATCTCAAGTCCCTCTAGACCAGCAAGAGGTACAGTAGTGAGCCACGGGAGCTGTAGTTTGATCCAGACAGCCTGGCTTTGAGAGACAATAAGGATGCAAGGGTTGCATAGAATCCTAGAATGTTTTGGGTTGGAAAGGTCATTTAGCCCAACCCTGCTGCTGTGTGCAGGGACATGTGCAACTAGAGCAGGCTGCTCAGAGCACCATCCAACCTCAGCTGGAATGTTTCCAGGGATGGGGCTTCTACCACTTCTCTGGGCAACCTGGGCCAGGGTCTCACCACCTTCATTGTAAAAAATTTCTTCTTTCTATATAGCCTGATTTTTCCCTGTTTCAGTTTCAAACTGTCACTCCTTGTTGGGGATGAAACGTATTCAACCAGAGGAACATCTGAAGGATTTGTCTCTGAGGACAATTCATCCATAGTTTATCTGTAAAAACAACTCTCAAGGTACTTAGTGATATGTGGTTTTTTGAAGGGTATGTATCCTTGGAGCATTTGTCCTATTTAATCAGGCAAAGTCATACTATTGAATATCAAGTTCAACAATAGACAGAGACAATTAGTGACTGGTCCCAGCAGTGAAATCACATGTAAAAGCATAAAGGCATCGGGTCATAAGGGGATAACAGAATCGCTGACAGAAATTATGCTTTCCTTAGTATTTTGCAATAATGCCAGAGTTGCGTGAGCTTTGAGGTGGACGAAGTATTGTTTCTTAGAGCTGTCCACAACGATATGCGTCTAGTATAATGTATTTGCTGTTGACATTTTTTTGACCTTGGCTGCTTTTTTTTGGTTGGTTGGGTTGGTTTGTTTTTTTTTTTGGTGGTTGTTGTTGTTTTGATTTGTTGGTTTGGGGATTTTTCTGTAGTTGTCATTAGTGGGTTTGTAATTTTACTCCAGCACTGAATGAGATTTTACATAGAGGTACTAGGGGAGAGCAACCCTGATTGAGTCCTAAAAATATACACATCTATAACTTCGTGTTTGCCAAATGACAACAAAGATATCAGGGGAAAAAAGGGCTATGAGTATCTTCCATTGTGATTCAATGTCATTTTCCTCTGATCAAGGCTGCAGAAAGTTCAACAGAAGGAAGAAGTTACTTATTCCTTTAAAAAGGAATAAAAGCCTTATCTCTCTCACTTGCTTACTGTAAACGCAGAACGTGGCTCTGTGCCTTGCAGAAGGGTGACAGATATGACTCTTTTTAATGGCTCTGCTGGTTCTGCACTGACAAGCATAAAGTGCGTGCATTGATATTCTCTGCCAACAGCTCAGTAAATCATCTACGGGAGCATCATTAGGGGGTCTGCAAACTGGGTTGCTCTACTAGAGAAAGCAAGCTGGAGCAGCGTGCAGATAGTGCCCTGATTTACAAATGTTTCCTTTGTCTAGGCTAAGAACACCTCTACAAAGAGCTAGATTCTCTTCTTTCTACTGTCTTTTGCCTAAACAAGCATCAGTCCTTAGTAGCTCTCCTTGTTCAGCTTCAACATTTATTGCTGTCCTTGTGATGCAGAAAACCCTGTCCCCTCTTTCTGTGTATTCAAGTCCCAGGCAAAGACAGGTTACACCATCTAATCAAGCTAGGTCTACATAGAATAGTTTGGGTTGGAAAGGATCTTTAGGGACCATCTAGCCCAACCCCCCTGCAGTGAGCAGGGACATCTGCAACTAGGAGAGGCTGCTCAGAGCCCTGGCCAACCTCAGCTGGAATGTTTCCAGGGATGGGGCTTCTACCACCTCTCTGAGCAATGTGGGCCAAGGTCTCAGCACCCTCAGTGTAAAAAATGTCTTCCTTCTCTCTAGTGTTAATCTCCCCTCTTTTAGTTTAAAATCATCACCCCTTGTCCTGTTGTAAATGGCCCTGCTAAGAAGATTGTTCTCATCTCTCTAATAGGCCCTTTTTAAGTACTGAAAGGTCTCCACAAGAAGGTCTCCCTGGAGCCTTCTCCAGGCTGAACAACCCCAACTCTCTCAGCCTGGCCTCACAGCAGAAGGATTCCAGCCCTCAGATCATTTTTGTGGCCTCCTCTGAACTCACTCCACCAGGTTCATGTCCTCCTTGTGCTTCTGTACATCAAAGTATTTTCTGTGACTCCTCAGACAGAACTGCCAAAAACTAACAGCAGTCAATGTGAATTTTTCCTTCAATGAAAGGAGAAATTTCCTCAGTTTTCTTTGTCTTGTCTTAGACAGAAATGTATGAAATAGATGCCCAAACCTGCAGAATTATGGTTTTAAAGGCATACTCCTACTAGGAGTGGCAGGTCTAATGAAGGCACAAGGTTTACAAAAAAAGTTTAATTCTGGTGGTACAAAGGTTATGCAGAGAGGTAAGATCATACTGAGGATAATATGATCCTCAATGTTGAATAGACAAATTTTGGAAATATCAGACCATATCCTGATTTTTTTATATGTCCTCCTGTCATTTCCTGGGGGCACTGTTAGATTCAGGACATTATATTATCTAGACTTCTGGTCTGACCCAGTATATTTGTTCTTTTCTTTGAATAGCTTCAGCATAGTTGTTTGCACTTCTTGTTTGAAGAATATTTCTAGAGTGTGAGCAGACTCAAACAAAACATGTATGTTGGTCAAGTACACAACTGCATTGTTACATTAAATCACCTCAAACACCATGGGTGAATTTTTTTCCTCTTGAAAGGTCAAAGGAAGCCACCTTTGAAGAACACTCTGCGATAAATATGTAAACCAAGTGACATGAACTGCTATACAGGGATGATTCTCTGTCAGCTATAGGGGGAGTGACCAGACAACAGCTTTAACATAGGTGTCTAAATTTTAGATCATAAGAGTTAGGAGATACCTTCATTTTTTTTTAGTGTCATTAATCAGCTGCTCTCTTTTAGTGGTGGGGAATATCTAGCACCGATCCAAGATCTAAACTCTATCAATGCTATAGCTTGCAGTAAGTAAAGAATATGCCACTCACAAGTCATGCATATCCTTGGAAGTTGTTCTGGTCAATTCTTGCATCATGTCAAGTATTGGTTTTGCCTGATGATTGAGATTTGCTGAAAAAAAATTATATGTCCTTCAGTCCATCTCATCTCTTATGCCATCCAGTGAATGCCAGTGAGAGGTTGATGCCTATTTATTACCCTGTGGGAAATTGCGTGGGCTAATTTATGTGGGGAGTTTTGCTAGGTGGGTAAGCATGGCAATCCAACCGGTCTCAGGGTGGAGAGGAAGGATTAACAGACAGCTTCATCTGCTGTGACAAAACTTCTCTCTGACATCTGGGCTGTTAAAACAAATGACAAGTTTTACTGCAGTGTCCATCTCTTGAAGGGACGTTGACAATTTGCTGCTTAAAACCCAAGTCACAGCAAAGCACTTAGCTGACAGCTGAAACCTTGACATCAGCAGCCAATATTGATAATATACAGCACAAACACCGCACGAAGGGTGGAAAAACATCACTCAGACATGCCTTGTTGGCGTGGATCAACAAATAATACTTCCTTCTCTGCTATACTCCAGGGAGAGAACCTTTTTACTCAGTGTGTGGTAAAGGCAGAAGGTACCAACTTTGATTCTGGTTTTATTTATTCCTGACAAACACAATTTATGAATTAGAACGCTAGTTTCATTACTGAATTTATCTGCTTGGTGTCCTGACACAGTGATTTCCTTCAAAGATTTTTCTACCCATGCATTTCCTAGCCTCATTTGTACACGGTCTTGTCAGCTCTGTAAATCATGACAGATAAGTAAAGCCTCTTAACCTTTTGGGGTGATAGCATTGCTAATAATTTCTGAGCATATTGCTCCCAGCCTTTCTAGAAGAGATAATGCATGGTTTTGTTGTGCAGCACAATGAATACAAAAGTGGTCTTGTTCCCCTTTTTGGTCACATTGGTAGAGTTTTTAAGCCCTCACTTTGCTTTCACGCAAAGGCTTTTAAGTGAGAAGTGCTCCATCAAAGCTTTGAGACTACTTTTGAAGTTCATGTCTGCATCATCATATTTGAGTATTTTATCACTGAATACAGATATTGAACAGTGCACAAAGCTTTTTAACAATTTCAAAAATTGGAAAAAACAAAACCAAAAAAAACCAAAAACCAACCAAAAAAACAACCACCCCCCCCCCCCCCCAAAACCAAACAAACCCAGCCAGAAGTCCATATTTTTTACAGGCTTTGAACTCCTCTCTCCGCTAGCAAAGTAATTTGGTGTGCAGTAGCATGGGATTGAAATTGCTTCAGCTTTATTGTGGTTCTTTTGCTATATTGGAGAGAGCTACAGGTCTGCAACGTGATTCAATTAATTTGACTTAGAATAAGAAAGCAAAGCCTGCAGCTCAATGGAAATTCGTTGGGGGGGGGGGGGGGGGGGGGGGGGAATAAAGAAGGGAAGCAGGGGAGGTGAGATTTGCTTGTCTAAAGTAGCACAGACATAAATCCTGATTACACATAAACTTCAAACCTTCTTAGATTTCCATTTTTTTTTCCTCTTGGGACTGCTTCAGCGAAGATCAAATGCAAAACTCAGAGAGGGGAATGCCTTTCTGTTAGTAAGCAAAAGTTATTTGCATTCACAGGGGATAGAAGTGGAAACGGCAGTTTTGAGAATGTTTCTGCCAAAGAAAAGTACAATTGTGTCACAGGCACCGCCTTGCAACATTTTAACATAATCATGGTGTAAACGTAATTTTAATGTAATCTCAATTGTTTGTCATGGGATTAATTGCCTGCCTGTCTGAGCAACAGCAAGGGGAGAGGATGTGGAAGGTGGCAAAACCACACAGTGGGACGTGGATGCCTCGAGTAGACTGAAACAATTCAGTTGACACAAGAGGAGGAGTGTGTATCACTTTTATAGGTGGGAAAAATTCAAACTAAACTGGGAGCTCATTTGTGCATTCTTAATTTCCATCATAACCACCCACTGCAGAGAACTTGCATTGGGAGTTTGGTGGCATCTCTTCAATGGCTTTCCAATGATACCAATCATTTTGGGCCACTTCCTCCCCGTGATGTAGTTTGGATGTGGTGAGGTGCAGAGGCTCATTGCCATGTGTCTGAGTCTTGTCAGCCTGTGCAGAGATGTTGCTGAGTGGCAATGATGAGATTGTTTTTACTTGAGGTGGCTGTTAAGTTGAGACACCCTTGAAAAAAGATGAAGTCACAGTAGCAGGAGAGAAGGTGAAGGTGTTTTTCCTGAGAGGAGAGAGTTTCTATCTTTCATCTGCAGAGGAGGGTGGTTCATTGCACTCGGATCACTTAGATCAGGTCCAACCCAACCTCCTTGGAAGAGATTATTTAGAACCTTGGGTGCACCTCAGCCGTTCGGATCTGATCTTTCTTTGTAGAATGAGGACAACAGGACTATAGTAACTCATGAGATGTCCACAGAAGTGCCAGCTTTCCTGTGGCAGCCCCTTGGGACCGGTCTGGTGAGAGCTCCCCTCCCATTTCAGAGCTCTCCTTGTCATCCTCCTCATTAACATAAACAATTTCACACTTCCATCGTGTGAGCTTCTCAAATGAGCTTTACCGACAATTAATTAAGCCTTGCAGCACCTTCTAAAGTAGACAGGCATTATAATTAGCAGCTCTATTTTTAATTAGGAATAAAATTTGAAATGGAATTTTAGGTATTTCCTCATTAAAATTTTCTTTTAAATGTCGCTGCTTTTTCTAAGTTGCATCAAGAGTAACTACACCAAGAGTTGCTTACAACAGATTAACCCAAGCTTCTCATCACCAATTCTATAAGTTTGTTAAAAGCCTAATCTTTTCTGTGTCAAAACAAATGATTTTGTTTATGCATTAGTTGTCTAACAAGACTATCTGGGAACAGAACTTCTCAGTTGCTAAGTAAATGAATGCTGTTAAACTTTCCCACTTCCAACTGGGAATGGAAACAAATATTTTAGAAATGTTCCTTCTGAAGGTAGATTATTCATTTCAAGATCTCATGAGTTCCTTCGGGAAAGACTGTAACACTTAACTGTCTGAATTTTGAACTTCTGAGCCTCTGCTCCATCTTTATTAACACTTGTGAAGTTCTGATTTAGATGTTTTGAACTATATTATACCCTATTAAAAATTAGGCCTATATTTTTTAGAAAGTGATGATAAAATGGGATATCAAAACAGTCTGTTCCTAAAGGTCAAGATAAAATATTTAAATATTACCAAAACGTTGTGGATTTGCCCAATTTTCTTTCAAAACAAAACTTCATTGACATTTCTTTATCAAATGTTTGACTTTTGAAGAATTGCCATGCTCTGGCAAGAAAAAAAAAAAAAAAAGGCTGTCTAAAGGTTGTTTGATTAAAAAAAACCCAACCAAACAAAAAAGACAAAACAAAAAAAATCCCCCAACTATTTAGCATATGTAACCTTACTGTGTTTCCAGCAGTCAGAAACCATTAAACAACCCCCCCCTCTCCTCGTTCTACTCTGCCCAAGTGACACCTCACCTGGAGTATTGCATTCAGTTCAAGAGGGACAGGGATCTACTTGAGAAGAGTCCATTGGAGGACTATGAGGATGATGAAGGGGCTGGAACACCTGCCTGATGAGGAAAGGCTGAGAGACCTGGGGCTTTTTAGTCTGGAGAGGATAAGACTGAGAGGGGATCTAATCAGTGTCTATAAATACATAAGGGCTGGGTCTCAAGAAGGCAGGGACAACCTCTTTTCACTCGTGCCTTGTGATAGGACAAGGGGCAATGGATTTAAGCTCGAGTACAGGAAGTTCCACCTCAACATGAGGAAGAGCTTCTGTACTCTTAAGAGTTGTAGAGGATTGGAATAGACTCCCCAGAGAGGCTGTGGAGTCTCCTTCTCTGGAGACTTTCCAGACCTGTCTGGATGCATTTCTGTGTGATCTGCTCTAATTTTGTCCTGCTGTGGCAGGGGGTTTGGACTTGATGATCTTTGGAGGTCCCTTCCAACCCCTAACGTTCTGTGTAACCTATTCAACCATTCAGCCTTCTTGCCACTCCTGTTCCAATTATGACAGTGTCAGAGCATTGCCAATTGCTGCTGGGTTGTAAAGCAGTCTGGGATGAGGTTGAGCAATGTTAGCAGTCTAGAATGGGGTTTCAATCACCCCTGAAGTTCTCTCTGGATTATAGAGATGCAAAAGTTTCCCTAGCTCAGAATGAATGAACTGCACAAAGTCCTTGCCTACCTTTCAGGACACTGTTGCAGGCTAAAAATAACTCGGAGATAGGATCTGGTCTATAAACTAGACAGTAGATAGAGTATGGATCATAAGCTGGAAGACAGAAGTGAATTAACAGGAGTTGGACCAAGGTGTTTCTTGTAAAAACTCTGCTGAAGAAAGATCTGGAAGATGCTTTCTCCTGTGTTTCATCTGTAAAAAATTGGAGATGCCTTCAAATGATACATGTGGTTTTTTGTAAGAGCTGTCACTGTGCCTTCAAAAGGAGATAGAGCTTTCCAGCTTACTGCTGACTTCTTGTGGCTGCTTCAGTTTTTCTATCTCTCCTTTAGACAGAGTAGATAAATCCAAGATGTCTTTAGCAACATTTTAAAGTGAATAAGATCAAGGATTGATATGATCTAGACTCTTCCCACTGTGCTCAAACGGAAACTTGTCCTTGAGCTAGTCCCTAGATCACAAAGGAAAAATTTAAGACCGAAGATGAAACTTCTCTGAACAAAGGAATGTGATCACATCCCGCAAGGTGCTTTATTCAGGCAGTGCCACCTACTGCTTCGAAACTCATCTATTAAGCAACCTAAATTGCTGTTTGGCATTTATGCTGCGCACAGGATTTGTGTGACTCTCATATCTTTGATCCACGTAGGCACTGCTCAAGTAAGATTGCACGTAAATTTTGAAGGGCTTCTCCAGTAAACGTTCCAGAGGCAAAACTCCTAGGCCTGAGTTACTAACTCAAGAGGTCTGAATCCAAAAAGTAGCTCTACTACAGGCTTCCTGTGTGATGTTGGAGAAAGTCCTTACCCAAAGCTACTGCTCGTTGCTTTTGTAAAACTTCACAGCTTTTCCATGTAGTGCCAGCAGATAATTACTTCTCAAATTATTGGCTTAGTTTCCACTCAGTCCTTTTAAGTATATTCTAAAATAAATTCCAGCTCACAGCAATTGCAAACTAAATGCTCAATGAATACACCTTTGCAATTTCCTTTTTTTTTTTTTTTTTAATTACAGAACTAAGCTAGGTAATTTCAGATTCAGGAAGTTCATTCATTCACCTTTGTCTTGTAATGGTCCTGAAAGTCTTGACACCGGAAAATGTGGACAATGGAAAGCTGAGAGAAAAAAATTCGTAATAATTCACTTGCATTATAGTAAAAATTAAAATGTACTATGCAGTTAATTGGACTACTGGACAAGCTGGGTAGCCAAAAAGTGCAGGCATCAGTGAGTGATCTCTCTTGTATAAAACAAACCTGGAAATCACACAGGAAAATGGATTATTGTACCCTGACTTCCCACAGAAGTCTGCTCTGGAGCTGTGCAGTTTCCCTTTAGCAGAGAAATGGCTACAAAAAAATCCCAAAGAAAACCAAAACCACCCAAATTTTTGATGACTTATAGGCAAGAAACTCCTTCTAGGAAGGGTGGTGATACAAACACTGCATCAGTGAAGTGGACAAGTTACTGGAGAGCATAATTACAGTTGGTGCTTTACTACTGCTTCCATACACCGTGGCTTCATTTGGCTGCTCAATGAGATTAGTCATTTTTATGGTGTTGCTATTTATTCAGTGGGGAGCATCATTAGGTGGCGGATCAGCTCATAGACCTTGACTGAAGAGAAGCCCCACATCTCAAAAAAAAAAACCAAAAACCAAACCCCAAACCAAAACAAAAACATGTCACCTCACAGAGATATTTCTTCAGTCGTCTGGAAGGAGGAAAGGGATTTGCTTTGGAAGCATTTCCCCCCCCCTTTCTTTTTTTTCTTGTTTGTTTGTGGGGTTTTTTGCTTATTTGTTTGGTTTTGGGTTGGTTTTTTTTTTTGTCATTGTTCTGTTTAAAGAGGGTGGGGTGGGGTTTTTTTTATTATTTTTTCAATCTTTATTCTAGTCTTACCATGCAACTGGAGACAGCACTAAATCCTCAGCAGCATGTCTTTTGTGTATGTTGTAGCACTGAGTTTTGTGGAAGAAAGCTAATGGAGAAAAACTAACTTAATCTAATTTAGTACAGAATACCTATTTCTTCTTAGTCTTTGTAGATTTTTGTCGTACTTTGAGGGGGTGAGTGGGAGAAGAAATTAAAAGGATTTGCAGGTTTAATGTAATCTGTTTGAGCAGGGTGTACATTTAGCTGTCTCTCTGCTGAGTGTAAAAAAGACACAATTAAAAATACGGAGCTTTTTGGTCTCTTTTTCACACTAGATCCATTGGAGAATCAGAATTAGGCTACTTTAGGCCTTGTTTGTGTTCGACAAAACTCTTTTCTCTGTCTGAACTTTGGTCTTTGTCTCCTTCATCTTGTTCATTTAGGTCTCTATTTTATAGTGACTGAACAGTTATGAACAGTCTTGAGACTCTACCCCCTAAAAAGAGGGTATGAGGGGAAAGACATCACTGAGCAACACCACCAGTCCTCATCTTAAAGTCCCATGTTGATCTCCATCTCTAGAGTAAAGGTGTAGTGGGTGTTAATCTTGGCAAAATACATCGCTTATTAATGACTGCTGCAGCAAAGGTGACCTCTCGAGCTGTGAATAATGCTCTGAGTAGAACCTAAATGGTTCCCATGCTTTCAACTGATCGGCGTTCTTCTCCACTGCCATTTCACTTCTGCCACATGGCAATGGATTTGAAAACTCTTTGTCCTCTGCAGACACCTGCTTCTGACTGGGTGTGGGAAATGCTCAAATCAATACCTGTAAACTTATCTATAATGGAACTGGAAGCTCTTTAACCCCAGGACTGAAATGTCAGGCCCAATAGGAGATAACTGGACAAGGAAATTTTAAAAGTATAAGCAGAAATAAGTACCAAGGCTTTTATTAAAGGTATTTTTGATACAGTAGTGTTATTGAATGTGGTTTCTGTTTTGAAAGTACAGCCAAGTACAACCACTGTTGAACAGCCTTCGCTATCAAGACAATTATGGTATTCTTAGTGATAGTTCTTAATGCCATCAAAATGGCTTTGTGGCTAACTCTAGCATGATTTTTCTATTCATAGCAATTTGGGAGGCTTGCTTACCTTTTCCTTTGGGGTTTTGTGTGAAGTATGGGGGTTTTGGCTTTGTTTGTTTGTGGGTTGTTTTTTTTTTAGTATGTTTTGTTTTGGTTTTAAAACAAAACAGCCCTCTGAGAAAACACCAGTTGCGTGTTTCCAGATTTTTAGGGCTATATTTGTGGTTGTACCTTCCTGGATGTGAAGTATCAGATAAGTGGGTCACTTTTCACATTGATTTTCCTTAAGGGAGAGAAAACTAGAAGAATGGAGTCTGGGATTTACAATGAACTTTCATTACCGTGCCTCACAATTCTGCTAAATGGTCAGTGGATCAATGTCCACCGTGTGTACTGTGTGGAGGAGAAGACTACAAAGACATCAGTGGCTATAAGTACTGGGTACTAGATGTCACATAATGGGTATCAGCTGGAAGTAGTCATTTGGCTCTGAGAGAGAGAGCTCAGAAAACGAGACTAAAACAGAATAATTCACAAAACCTCTCAATTTACAGGACTTAGTGTAGCTACATGCTAAGTTGCTCCTTTCAAGGGTGGCTTCCTTTTATCTAATACTTGGCACACTGTTCAGAGGTCACATTTTTTGCAGAAGTGCTTGCAGCTGCTGCTGATTCCCTCTGCAAACACATCTCTTTGGGCTGATGTTCTGGTGTGAGCAGAAGGCCACCTCCTGGTGGCACTGCCACTCTGTGACCCACATTTCTCATCATTTTCATTAAGTTGCTTCAGCTCTTATAACACTAGCTAATGCCAATTGTTTTCAACGCGCTTATTTTCTCTCATGTGTTCATGTTTCTATAAGTAATGATGACTCTGGCATCATTACTTTTGTACTGGACACAGTTTTTCCCAGATCTCTGGGAAAACACAGTGCCAGTAGGTAACACTTCATGCTATTCGGTAGTCTTATAAAAATCACTCCTGCTATTTCAGGTAGACCTTCTTAACTTTTATCTGTCATGCTTCTTGCATTTTCTATATTTCAGGTCATTATTGCAGTATTTGAAATAAATTTCTGTTCTGATCTTGGGTACTACTTTTCAAATTATCAAAGCAGGAGGAAGGATTTCCACCTGCCAACAATTCCTGCCAACCTTCATATTTACATCTCTTATTTTTATTTTTATAGGTGCAATATCATGGAATTATTACTTTTGTCATTCTCTAACTTACTCATATCTTGAGAGTAACAAGGTGGGCAATAGGTGAAAAGACATTATGTTGGCTTGGATGCAAGTACAGGTGTCTGTAGTAGCCTGGAACTGCTTTAGGGAAAGCTATGGACTGTTGCCATCTTTGAAACCTGGGTGGATGTGTCTTTTTGTGACTTGATGAACACAACCAATGCTTTGCCCGTCTCCTGCAAGTTCTGGCAATTAAACCTTAGCCTAGAGAGAGGAAATAAAATTGCATTGGTGTCTTCTATGTTACTTTTAATCATAGCATCATTTAGATTGGAAGAGACCTTTAAGATCATAAAGTCTAACCATTAACCCAGCACTGCCAGCTCACCAACCATGTCCCTCAGCACCACATCTCCATGGCTTTTATACCCTTCTAGGGATGGGGACTCCACCACTTCCCTAGGCAGCTGTTCCAGACCTTGACAATCCTTCTAGGGAAGAATTGTTTTTCATAATATCCAACTTAAACTTCTCCTGGTGCAAGTTGAGGCCATTTCCTCTTGTCCTTCCTCCCTTATTACCTGGGAGAAGAGACCAACCTCACCTGGCTGTGATCTCTTTTTAGTTAGTTGTAGAGGGTGAGAAGGTCTCCTGAGCCTCCTCTTCTCCAGGCTAAACAACCCCAGTTCCCTTAGCTGCTCCTTGTGTCCTATTTGCTGATGAACTCAGTTCAGTTGGCTACACACGTCCAACATGCGTCTTCCCATGTGTTTCTGTATTTGCTTTACTGTAGGTTAAAAACCAACTCCCTCCTCCCTCCAAAAAAACCCAGAAACCAAACAAAAAAACCCTCACCAATGATATTATTAATTTCGATTAGGAATCTGAAAGATAGTAGTGATTTTTTGATTGCCAGGGTTTATAGGCAAAAGTTTGCTGAAGAAGTAAAAATGATCTGTACCGATACACGTGAATTGCAGCAAGGAAGGACCCATCACCAATACAGTATTCTTCCAAGCATCTGCTTACCTGCTCTCCATCTGGAGCACAAGTGAAAGGAAGCAGATAATTGCTCATTATGGAGACACAGGTTGGAGAAAAGTTTAAAAATAAAACAAACAGGGGCAATGACGTAGATTCACTTGACCGGATAAGTGACACAGTCTTACAGTTAATACAGAGGTATTGGGAATTAAAATCTATATATGCTGTGTCATAATCACAGTTCTCACAGAGACAGAATTAGAGAAAAAGTGGATTAAAACCAGAAAAAATATTCACTTTTTTTGACATCATTCCTGGATCCTTTAAACAGTTTGGTCTCCTTTCTCAGCACACTTCTGCACTGGAAGAAAATGTTGGGTGTAAGCTTCAAACACAGCCATTTTCATCCGAGAGGAGAAAAAAAACCAAACCAACCCTTCTTTTTAACAAGATGATGTATATTGTGGCAGGGTTTATATAAACTACAGCCAGATTAGACCACACTGTGTTTACTGTTAAAAAAACTACACCAAAAAGCCTTCAACTACTATTGCTCCTTCTGCTACCTCCTTATTACACCAATTCCTTCATTTTAAGCTTGGCAGTGATGTCAGTGGTATTAGATCAGCGTGAAGGAACAATTTAACCAGCTCTTAATGTTTATCCAGCCAGCCAGTTTCCACCAGGCCTGTCTTTGAGCATCTCTGGCATTAACACCATTTGATCTAATTGGAAATAAAACCGGCAGTCCATGGTATAGCCCTTGCTCTTGTATTAGGTCTTCCTTGAGGTAACTGGTATATAAAAATCCACTTATTAAAAATGTATCCATGAGAACAGTGGATGGAATTTTATAGATCTGGTTTTACTGCAGAAAACGTAGTTATTTGGAGCTCTCAAAAGCTGTAATCCTCTATCTAGGTTTTTACAGTACTAAGTGTTAGATGAATTAAACCAACATTTTTCTCTATCCTTCTTTGGATTGTGTTTGAAGACATTTTTCATTTGGGTTATTATTATTTTAATTTCGAATGGCAAACAGAAAATATTCCTCTTTCTAGTTGTAGATAAAATTAATGAGAGGAATATGATATTCAGACAGGGATCGTCTGTGTAAAGTCACTTGCTAGATGCGTTGTATAGAAATATCCTCATGTTTTGACACACGGATTTCTTGTTTTCTGACAGTGGTATAATTTGCTTGAAGAATTGTTTCAGTCGTTTCCCAAATATTTCTTATGCGGCATTGGATAGAAATAATTGAATTTTGTAAAGTTATACCAACCTTCATTATGAAGAAAAAGAGATCTCTTTATGTAATCCCATCAACTTCCCCCTCAAAGATCAGCTTAATTAAAACTACACTCTCTTAAAACAGACCATCACTTATGATTATAATGAAGTTGTGCAGGTTAGATTTTGTATTGCACATGATAATCTCTTATTGCTGTTGCCTTGTAGAATTGAAATAATAGGTACTGTAATCAAGGATCAGTCTGACTTTCCATTTTAAACCCCTAATATATTTCAGGGGTGTGCATAAGCCTACAAGGATAAATCTTGCAAAGGCGACAGCTTAGTGAAAGGCAAATCTCAGCTCAGGAAGGGTTTTATTCACTCAGAGTCTTCCCAAAATTGCAGTGGAAACCTATAGGAGGCTTGCTACGGATGTCAACCAGCACCGTGTTTGTTCTCCTGTTTAAAGATGTTTACAGGCTCAGCAGGGCTGATATAAATAGATAACAAACGTTGCAAAGAGCAGTGCATGGGGAGACAGTTTTGTGCTTTACTGGAGTCAGATACTATCATATTTTTTAAGACAGTATTGAACCATCTGATTTTCATGGACTCCTTAAAACGACGGTATTTAGCCCATTCTCAAAATATGCTCTTATTTAAATGGTTCCAGCAGTTTAACACCCCATCACTCTCCCCATAACATGGTCATTTGCGTAAATCTTTGTATGGCTAGTCCTTTCCACTATCCAAATCTTTATGCATCTTTCAACTGTGCAATGGATTTTACCAGACTATTAAAAATAAATTATGCAGGCTTCGTGCCACACAATCAAATCTCTGCTTGTTAAGCATTTACCGCCAGTGATCAAACCCCCTAAATGTCAGGAAGGTTGCAGCCTAGCTGTGTTACCTGCATGGAATGAAAGCTTGTCTCGCCAGCAGCTCTGCATTTCCCTGTACAGAGCTGTTCTGAATAAAACAATTAGATGAAATATTCACTTGGCAATTGTGGTGCTTCTTCCATAAAACTGCTGTTCCAACTATTAGGCAAAAGACGTGGGAGGAAATGAGGGGCATTTGGTCCTTTAATGGGATATATTCTATTCTCCTGCTTGATTCAAGACCCTTCCTTTTGGTTTCAACATAGAGCACTGAAATCCAAAGAAATTCATATACTTGAATGGTTTGTTTCCCAGATTTCTATGTGATTTCCTGCAACTTTACATTTCGAGCGAGTCAACCCTGTACCTGGTCTACTAAGAAAAAATGTTGCAACTTCAACATGAAATGACACCAAAAGGTATCGCCCACTCTCAAACCCAGCAATGTTGCTTTCATTTACATGAACACAACTAATCCCTGACAAAATCTCCCAGGTCCTCAATCTACTCCTACAAGAGCAATTTACCAAGATCACTTTTGACATAAAGATCTATACATTATGTTTAGTTGTACCCATCCTCTTAATGCCATTTGTTTCAACTTGATTATGGCAATTGTTGCACCATTTTTTCCTCACCTTGGTTCATGGGCTGTACTGAAAGAGCAAATGTCTCAAATTAACTTCACGGCAGCTCATTTCAGTTTTGCCTTGTGCTGTGAGAGGGCTGATAACCTAAATCAGCCTGATTATTATTTCAGCTAGTAAACAGCATATATTATCCTCTACATATTGCTGTTATTAGCTCATGCATGATCCTTGAGGCTATGTGTATTCTTCTAACAATTAATTTATTAACACTACCCTTGTTGAAGCAACCAGAGATGTCTAAAGGTACCAGGAAGAGGTAGAACCAAGAGTAGGCACTGTATGCTCCATGTACCAACATCTCTCATTAAGAACACCTCAGACTCCTGTAATTAAACTCAGGGGAAAATGATCACTCAGGCTATCATCAGGTGAATTTCCTTACTTAAACTCTTGATCTTTATTTGCACTTTCTGATGTATGTGAAGAATGAAATTAAGAAGTGTAAGAGGAAAATTACCTTGGGAAAGAGAGTGTGGTTACTGTGACCTTTCAGTAGCACATGGGTGGTTAATCAGAGACTAGTACTGTGGTTTCAGGCATGATATGAGAAGGGCAAAGAAATGTTAGTAGTAGTAGCAGCAGTAGGTGGTCATAGACACAGAGGGAGAAACAAAGCTTTTCCAAAGATGAACTCGTGCAACCTCTGCCAGCAGCTCCCTCATCCAGCTTCTCATGTTCTGCCTTGCTCCAGCCATACCTCTGTAAATCACCGGCAAAGGACACGCCAGATCCCCTTACAGAGAGCTGCGTGCATAAAAGACAAACTATCTGTTATTACCACCAGTAATGGATTTACTCCTTTATCTCTAGTAATAAACGTCTGTAATTTGGATCTGTGGTTGAAACCTTGTTCTGGAAAAGGTCAGTATTATGGAGGTCGTTACTGTCACAGCAAAGGGAGTCCTGGTGCGGAGTCTTTAGCTAATATTGATGAGTGTGTCCTCTGTTGCCTTGATGAATACAAAGGAGTTGCCACAGATTTGCACCAAAGCAGCGGGCCCTTTCCTTCACTGGAAGCTAAATCAGTCTCTCAACTGCTCAAACTTCCTCTGACACCAGTAGAAAACTAGAGCCGAATATCTGAAAGTGGAATTAAATCTATTATTCTCCACCCCACTGAGGACAGAAATGGCATTGCTGCTGTTTAGTGTTGGGGGGGGAAGACAAGTTAAAAAGACAGCCTGACTGACAATAGTGGTGGTCTAGAGAAAATTAAGAGTTTGTGATAACTGGTAACACTGGTGGAGAAGATACTAGGCTGCTTGCTGCTACCTTGAATATGAATTGCCAGAAGGAGGGAGGAAATGTGTGTCTGTATTATTGCTGAGTTCATGTAATTAGATTCATTATCCTCCACCGGTTTCTGAGGAACAAGTCTGGTGAAACATCAGACCTGTCTCCAGGTCAGCGATTAGCACCAGGCAGGACTAACGACACTAAAGCATCCCATTAAAGATGGGAGATAGAGGCTTTTGTGAGTACAGCCTGTGACAGATCTGCAGCTGCAGCTAAACAAAGAGTATGGTGTCACATTGTTCATGAAGTGCTTGTCATGAATAGGTTTTATCATTCTCAATCCCACAGGAAAAAAAAAAGCCCTCGAATGTGTCTGTTGATGCTGGTGCGAAAAGCCTGTTGTTTGACATCAAATTCCTCTGGCTTGATTTGCAACCAGCTGAGTCATGTCTGCCCCAGGACTTGACAAGGATGGCTTTTCCCCTTTCATGAGCTTCAGATCTCAGGTTGTTAGGAGCTGGCCTAGTCCCCAGAATGAGAGAGATCACTCAAGGTAGTTTGCTTTAGGTCCAGCTGTCTGCAGGTTTTGTGGAGTAATCCAGCTGTAGGACGTCAAATGCATCAGGAGTCTCACGGTGCTTGCTCTCTTCTGCCATGAGCACCAGAGTGATGCTAGGTGAAGGGTGATGGTTGTCAGCTGCGATGGAAAGCCCCTCAGTGACCAGGTCTGCTGGCCTTGGCGACTGTCCCCCTGATGGAGGGCTGCCAGCTGTGCCATTTGCATGCTGGTGACTTCTTGTGAAAATGAAATGAGACTGCCAGAGGGTGCCCAGATGCCCAAGGCCTGACCTTACTTATGTCACTGACAAGTCTGATGAATCAAGAGGTGTCAAGGTCAAAACACTGAATAAAAATCCTAACCGTATGACTCTCATACACTGCCAAGGTTTTTCAAATCTTGGATCAGTGCCTTTCGGGATCATTGATGATGCTGTGGTCTTAGAGAGGTCAAGACTACTTGTGAAACGTTGATTAATAAGCTTATTAGTTGGCTGATTAGATGTGAGGTTTAGATGTGGATTATATTTAAGTATCAGCAGTAGTGAAGAGAAATTTATAGCACATAGCAAGAATCTCAGTCATAGTATCTAATGATATTTCGGTAATAAAACCTTCCTTTCAGGTGCTAGTCCCCACCATTATAACAAGAGTTTAATCAAAGGATTAAAGACTCTTTCTTTTTGGTTTACAATCCTCAATTCTTTTTCCCTCTGGAAACCTTAAAAAGGACTACAAGAAATATAAATCTTAGGAAAGGAAATTAAGCTCGAGTTTTAATTCCAATAAAATTACTGAGAGTGTTCCACAGGCTTTATACATGGGCATATCAAAACACCTTGTAAGTGTTTTTATCTTCATAACACACCTATAAAAAAGGGCTCTGCTGCAGTCTCAATTTTCCAGCAGAAACCTGACCCACGGAGTAGCCAGGAGTTGAGCTCACAGAAAGGCTCTGACATAACAGTTCTGGGCAGAGAAGAAGAGTCACACATCCGACCACCACCGGATCCTGAAATCACCTAAAGACCATGAGTAGCTCAGAGTTTAGTGCTAAAATTTCCCTGTGCCTACAGGTCTGCTTATACTTCTCCAAAATTCAGACTTTATCAGGGTGCAGATTACAGGTGTCCATCTATCTGCCCTGCCTGTGTGCCTGAACAAACTGCACAAACCAGGAGGAAGTGATTTGGAGCAATTAAAGCTGCTCTTCAATAATGTTTGGAGAAACTAAGGCATGTACCTTTCCATACAAACCTTATGACAGCCACTGGAAACTAGTACACTGTAGTACTAGGTGGGCATCAGGAAATTCTGGGCAAAAGTAGAGCAGCCCAAGTTCTGCCCAGGTTGTTTTCCTGATAGCAGGACACTCAATAGCTGTACCATAACTTGGCCAAGCTTTTAAAAGAGCTCTGTGAGAGAAAGAAAGCATGAAGTTGAATCTTTCTGCAAAATGGCTGGTTCCTTAGTCCCTGAGCTGTCCTTCCTTTCCAATCAAACCCCAAGCACGCTTTAAACTCAGCCCTGTCCAGAACTACCACCCTGGAGAAGATCACTTATAAAGTCAGGGGATGTATTGCCCAGAGAATGCCCCTGGGTTCAGCTCTTTAAGGGGCTTTTCGTTTCAAAGTGACAAGGGCAAAATCTAACCAGGCAATGAACCATCAGCATTCAGCCACCCGTTGAATGTTCTCCCCTAGCAGTTTGGGAGAGCTGCAGTCTCAATATGTAATTCTTATGTCTCCTGTGAGCCTAGTGATTATTTCCTTCCACATAAAGACTCGGGGGTGCTTAAAATGCTTGATGAATATTGAACAAAACAGAAAGCAAAGTTATAAGAGGTTACCAGTAAACAAATTCCTATAGACGTTCAAGAGTTGATTTAGGTACAATCTTGTTTTTACTCTAGCTAAGCATCATTTCCCTCTCAATAATCTTAAATAATATATATGCACATCAAAATGTCTATTGCAATGTGGAATAACCATCTTGTTAGTGTAAATGGTGCACAGTGCTGATTTTTGAGGACCCTGGTAGAGGAAAATCCATTTCAATTCTTTTACTGCAGATCTAAATTTCCCTTTTTATTGTTGCAGCATCATATAACTTTGTCACTTACAACTAAGTGCTGTGGTACACAATAGGAGATGCTTGTATTCTGCACCTGAAATTATAAATGCCACCTATAATTGGGTGGGTTTCCTATTTTATTTCTGCTACAGGTCTTTTTCTACATACATTATTCAGGCCTTCAAAGACAATTACTTAAAATTTTTGTAGTAAGAGTTAATCTCTATATCTTAAAGGAGATGTTTCATCTCTACAGGTATTTGTTTCTTGAGACAACTACAGTAGCATTTAATTATTTCTGTTTAAAATCAAATGAACTTCTTAGGCAACACTGTTTGTTTGTTTGTTTGTTAACCTCAGTGGATTTACTTTTAATAGCATAAAAGAACCGTGGTTCATGATCAGCTTCTAAAATTCTTTTATTTTAATCCTTTTCTGATAGGGGTGTCTTCTGTAATCTTTGGAAAACTGTTCAAAACTCTGTTTCCTCAGTTTCTTTTCTGTAATATAGTAAAAAATACGTTATACCCCGATTAAAGTGATTTTGATACATATTTTCCCAGATATATCTATGTTTCTGATTGTCATTCATGTCAATAGTAACAAGAAATATTTAAATGTTTGAAGACTCTACCTGGTTTGTGTTAGATTACAGGCAATGTATTAAGCAGACCACAGTTTATCCATCACTATGTACAATTATAGTTTTTAAATAGCCAAATTCAACAAACAATTTCTGTATTAATTAGGCATGAAAATATACTGATTTCTGCCATTGTAATTGAGCACCCACCTTGGAAAATGAGTTCATTAAGTCCTTCCAGTGAAATCCCGGCTCTGTTGACACTGTTAGCAGAGTTTCTCCTTGTGTACGTTCAGAGTGCAATTCATAGAATGGTGGGGGTTGGAAGGGACCTCTGGAGATCACCAAGTCCAACCCCCCTGCCAGAGCAGGGTCACCCAGGGCAGCCCACACAGCAACAGATCCAGGGAGCTCTGGAAAGTCTCCAGAGAAGGAGACTCCACAACCTCTCTGGGCAGCCTGGGCCAGGCTCTGTCACTCTCACATTGT
>JAAGNO010024877.1:85432-96952 GCA_033439905.1 Ceryle rudis
AAGGGACCTCTGGAGATCACCGAGTCCAACCCCCCTGCCAGAGCAGGGTCACCCAGGGCAGCCCACACAGCAACAGATCCAGGGAGGTCTGGAAAGTCTCCAGAGAAGGAGACTCCACAACCTCTCTGGGCAGCCTGGGCCAGGCTCTGTCACTCTCACATTGTCTATTTGCAGTGGCTCAAAAGCCTCCTCACTTACAGATGCTCATGGAATCACAATGATACCAATCATCTTAAAAATCTTGCCTCCTGCCTTTTAAGATAAGTAATAAATACCAGTGTAGCAATCACAGACACTAGTTTAAGTTCATGTTGGAACAAAGCCAGAATCACATGACTTGGAGTTGATTCACCTTAACCTTTTCTTTGTAAAAATGCTTGATTCATTTCTATATTATTCCTAGTAATTAGAATATAAACAGGTACAAGGCATCCCAAATATCCACTTTTTGAGGACCTCGAAAGCAGCTTCTTTCTCCATGCTTACTCATTTCTTTTCAATAAACTTTTCCCCTCAAATGTAAGCAAAGAGACCGAAAAAATCATTACCATATTATTTCAAACAAAAGAAGTAAACAAAACCAGTCTGAAAGCCAAATTTCCTTCTGTTCCCATTCTTCCTTTGTTTTCCTTCAGCTCTTTAAAAGCACCCTTTCCTTGAGGGAAAGAAAATTTGTATTGTCCAATTGTCTTTCCATTAGAATCTGCAACAAACTCTTACAGTTTTCTAGAGGAACAAGATTAAGATAGGAATATTTGTTGGCGTATTGATCACTCCTGCAGGATATCATGCCTTTTCTTGGGGTTGATAATCTACCATCGCCTCCTGATCTGGTGATTTCTACTCCCCGAACATTGTGTGGCAGGAGGAGATTGCTGCTTTTTGTCTATGTAATTGCTTTGAAGATTTAGGTCTAGATTTTAATCTCAGGAGGGCGATATATCTTGGAGGATCTTGGAAGAAGAAAGAAAAAAAATGTTGCTAATGGGTATGCAGGCAGCATTGCGGCAGCTTTTTCCATGTAACTGCATGACAGGTACCTGAGATTAGGATCCAGCAGTTGTGAAATTTAGAGGGAAAACCTCAGAGCGAGCTTTTACTAATTTCACTGCCATTGGTTATAATCTACTATATAATAATCTCAATAATTCTTTAAATGTGTCTACTTGGGGATCTATAAAACCCTTTCTTATCTAAATTGAGGTTTTACACTTGAAAGTACAGGTACCTTTCTTCCTCCCTAAAAACCTGCAAAATTATTGTCCTTTCTGTAAACAGCAAAACACTAATCATAGAATCATAGGATTGTTTGGGTTGGAAGAAACATTTAAGATCATCAAGTCCAACCATTAACCTAACACTGCCAAGCTCACCGCTAAACCACACACCTCAGCACCTCATCTACCTTTCATTTAAATCTCTCCAGGGATGGGAACTCCACCACCTCACTAGGCAGCCTGGTCCAGGCCTTGACAACCCTTTCAGTGAAGTTTTTCCTAATGTCCAACCTAATCACAGAGCCCCTTTCTGAAGTTTTAATCCCAGTGTTATTTTGTTGCCATTTACTTAGATTTATCCGTGGTCAGAAGTCAGCATTGATTGTCCCTGAGTGCATCAGCGAGATCATGTCCTGCTCTGTCTATTTTCTGGGTATGTCTGTACAGTCTTTACCTACAGCTTCACTCATAGGGATTGATTTTTTTTTTTTTCCCCCACTATTTTTACCATAACAGCACCCAAAGTTGGTAAAAGAAAGCAGGGCTGCATTGAACTTGGCGTGATACGATGGACAAAGAACAGCTCTTACCTTCATGAGCATAAACCCCCAGGAGATGTGAAATGTGGACCATGGGAGGTGGCGGTAATATCCCACATCTTCGGAGAACTGAGGCATGAGGATTATGTGTGAAGATGAACCTAAGGAATCTGAGGAGAAAGAGCACTAGTAGGGAAAAGTCTTAAAATGATGGTTGTGACTCCTCAGAAACAGGGTAGCTGGCTTCCACACGCACCTGAGTTTAGATAGTGTGACAACTTTGTCATCAGGAAGATTTGTGAGCCTATATTTGAATTTACAGTTTCAGGTCAGATATTTTTTTTTTCTGCTTTTACAGTCATTACACAGAAAACCACTTTCCTAGGAGTACCTATTACTATGACCTGTCAACTAAACACACTGCCTTGTCTTAGTACTATTGATTATTGATTCAATCCATTTTATGTGTTCTGGGTAATATGATGCTAATGACTTGCTTGGGTTGAGGTGAAATCCCTTGGTGACCATCAGGGTTATGGTTCTTGACTGCAATGAGGCATAATTTGATTTTATTATTATTTTCTTTTTCTTCCTCAAAATATTTATAATGCCTACAGATAGGTGTTGCTTCAACCTGTATTCCAGCTCCAGCTTTGGCATGTTGGAGATGTTGGTGTTGCGTAGGTAATGGATGACATTGCTTTGCTATCATGTTTGGGTTTCTTCTGTATTGCATTATTTGGCTTGAAGGATCTGGTTTTGTATCTATAGATAATATAATTATCACCAACATGGTTAAAATAGCACAGCTAGACTAGAGGAGCTTTTTCCCAGCTTTCATGTATTTCAGGTGTTCCCCATAAGTCCACTTCTATGACCATGTTCCACCAGGAAGGATGCCCCAACAACATCACCAGTGTCTTCAAGATGAGCAAACCTTTTAGTTGTGCTGAGTGCTGTGACCAAATTCTCCCATTCTATCATACTGCATATAAAATTAGGAACCTAGGGAAAAGAAGTAGATTTCATGCCACCCAGAATGTTAACAAGCCTGAAGAAATTTGGTAAAAAAAAAAAAAAAAAAAAAAAAAAAAAGAGGTTTCTTTGTGCAAATATCAAAGTATTGTTTGGTTTTTGTTTTGGTTTGTTTTGGTTTTTTTTTTTTTTTCCCAATTGTTGCTACTGAAAACAGAGCATGTTTGAAGATCTAAAACTTTTTATTTGAGGGGAAAAAAGTTGCCTTCTTGTTTTTTCTTTTTCCCACACGCTGTGTTGACATGTTTTCATCAGCTACATCGTGTTACCTCTTCTACATTAAAGGCTAATCACAGACTTAGAGTCTGCAGTTACCAGCTACAAATAGAAAGATTTCTCCCTGTGAGACCACAGCATTCCTCAAGCAATTTTCCACCTTTATGCAGGGTTTTTTGTTTTGTTTCATCAGGGTTTTGTTGGTTGAGGGTTTTTTTTGTTGTTGTTTTGTTTTTCTTACCATCTGCCTTGCAATTAAGATATTTTAAAGCACCCACATCAAAGAAGTGTTCTGGTTCTCTACAAATAGACCTCACTACTGCACTGCAGAAGCGACAAAAATAAATCTACCCAGTTCCGTAGTTTATAATGATGAAATAAATATTTTTCCCTGGTATTTTTTTATTGACTGTTGCAAAACCAAATCACAAAAAAAAGAGACATATATTTCTAAATGTGAATAAGACAGTTCTTCACTGAAGAAAACCTAGTTAGACAATGAAAATCTAACCAGAAGCATCTATATTCTTTGGAAGTCTTTTTATGCCTACATAAGTGATATTATAAAATTTTTATTTTTCTTGCATTTCTCGTGTTTTTTCAACTTCTTAAATTCATTGCCTCTATTAAAACCATGATGATGTGATCCCGTACCTGTATTACACTTATATTTATTTTTTATGGAAAAGGATGTGTGTGGTTTTAATGTTATTTTTAGTCTTCAGGTTTTATGGAGTGTGGCGGACACGTAGATTTGAAGAAAGGGATGGAAGATTAAGGTTGAAGAGCAAACTTAAGAATGCTGAGACAGCTAGTACTTCACATTAATTGTTATTTTAAGTGTTGGAGGGATGAGCTATTCAAAGGATACAATATTTAAACAAGGTTATACTGAATGTAAAAGCAAAGGAAAAAAAAAAAAAAAGCATGGATTAGAGAAGCTGTTTAAAATAAATGGCAGCTCTGGCATTTTTCCCACTTCATAGAATCACAGAATCATAGAAGGGTTTGAGTTGGAAGCAAACTTAAAGATCATCTCGTTCCAACTCTCTGCCATGGGCAGGGACACCTCCCACTAGACCAGGTTGTTCAAAGCCCCATCCATCCTGGTCTTGAAGACACCCAGGGAGGGGGCATCTACAGCTTCCCTGGGCAACCTCTTCCAGTGTCTCACCACTCACTGTGAAGAACTTCCTAATTTCTCATCTAAGTCTACCCTCTTCCAGTTTGAAGGCATCACCCCTCATCCTACCACTACAAGTCCTTGTAAGAAGTTCCCCCCAGCTTTCTGACAGGCCTCTTGAAAGGCTGCTATAAGGTCTTCCTGGAGCCTTCTCTTTTCCAGGCTGAACAAACCCAACTGTCTCAGCCCTTTCTCACAGCGCAACAGCTCCATCCCTCAGGTCATCTTGTGGCCCTCTGGATTTGCTCCGAGAGGTCCACGTCCTACTTTATGTTAGGGATCTCAGAGCTGACTTACTGTCTGGAACACCTGGAACTCCTTTGTGCTGTTCTTCGCATGTTTTGCTGACCTGCAAACCCTCTCCAGGTTCTGGCATCAGACTGGTAGGAGGGGAATGGATTGAGCTTCCCCTTCCCAGCACTGTTCACTATCCAAAAACAACTGCAAAAAAAAAAAAAAAAAGGCAAAACACTTAAATGAAGACCATTCCTATCAGAGAGAATAAAATTATAGTGGGATGAAAAGCCATGGAGAAAAAAGAAAGGCAGAAAATCCAGTGTCTCAGTAGAAATATTTGTAAAGATGGAAATGTGCAAGGAAATGCTTTCCAAGTGACCAGAACTTGCAAGTAATTTGAGGTAACGTTTCACTACTCGGATGGGTGATTACCTCTGTGTTACTCAGAGTGACCTCCCTAAACAATCTGAAACTAATATAAGAAAATACGATTTTCTGTTGTCTTCCTCGCTGACCTCTGCTGTTAACTTAGAAGGTAAAATAATCAGGGTGTGTTTGCTTTATTCAGAGAGTAGTAGTAGTAGTGTTTTCCTCTTGGCATATTATGTTTTGTTTCAACAGTTAATTATTAAGAAAAAGTCCAAATTATGCAAAATTCCTTGTGTTTTTTTTCTTAATGTTATTAGAGCTTGATTAGACTGAAGCAGGTTTTTCCAGCTCCCCTGTCACATAAGCATGGAGCTGAGCAGGGGATTGTTTTAAACCTCATATTCAATCGTTAGGTGATCCCTAAGCATTTCAAATAAACCTGTCTATAAGCCATTCTTACACTGGGATGGAGCTGAGACTAGAGAGGTGACCCCAAAACCTCTCTGAGGTCCTGTTCCTGTGCACCACGGTGTACCTCAAGAGTGAGCGATAACACCATTTCCTTCCACTCTCAGATTTGTTTTTTGGAGCTTCAGTCTTCCTTTCCTTTCTAATTAGAAAATTAGATTGGTCATCCCAGGTTTTAAAGGAAATTACATCCAGTAGTTAACACCATGTCACTCCCCTATGGAAATCACTTTTTTTTTTTTTTGGTAACCTTTGCAGTTGATGAGGAAAGCTCTGTCTGTATAGAAATTCAGCGGCTGGTGCTGGGACTGATGTGCAGCTTTCTCCAGCTGCTGTGGATGGTCCCTGAGCACCTAAGCCAGCTGGAATCACCATTCCCAGGGATTTGACACAGTTTGAGCTTTCTGTATTTCCATGGACATTTGATCTATGGGTACTATAAAAAGGCTTATCAACTCTGAAGCAATCAAAACAGAGGATTTGTGATTTATTTCCAGCTTTGCCTCGTTATACTTTTCCCCTTTTCGCTTTCATTCCAGCGATTGAAAGTAACCAAATTTCAATTAATTGTCAAGTTTTGAGAGAATTAGGCTAAACATTTTCAAAGTAGTGTCAAAGGGAAACATCTCAGCTGTGGCAATCACTTTGTTGCTGGGTGGTGGTTGTCTTAGAAACTTCCTTAAGATGAAACTTTAGTGCAAATGAAGGACCTTGGTTTTTGAAGAGCTCCATAAAAGGGAAGATCAGAGGTGTCGTCTCTGTAGTCTTCTCATCTAACGTCACTTCACAATGAATTTGTTTTCATATGTTACTTTCCCTTGGATTTCTCCTTTGTACTCCAGGCCTGATCCAAAGCTTATTTCAGACAGCAGAAAGATTTTTGCTGATTTCAGGGGAACGTGTCTCCATATTAAGGGAAAGGCACCTAAGAGTCCTTCCTATTATTGTTGGTGGCCATCAGGCTGCCAGGACTTGTGTCCTGCCCCAACAGCCTGCCAGGTTGACCCACACCGAACTCTGCTCTCTCCTCTCAGCTTTCTTTTTCAGACGAGGTCTCTGTTTTTGCAGTTTCCATCCCCAAAGCAATGCTTTTGTCCTTCAGCCTCATGATACTTCAATGTTACGTAGACAGTTGGACTTGGTGCTCTTGGAGGTCTTTTCCAACCTTATTGATTCTGTGATATGTCACAAATTGCGTCCGGTAAAAAACAAAAACAAACTACACCTATCTAATCATTGTCAAGTAACTCTGGGATAAAAGCAAAAAAGAAAGGTTTTGTAGCCTCTGTGCTAATAAAATGGAATTGTAATATTTTAATTTAAAGCCAGTGGGGTTGAAATCTGTGGAAGCAAGTGTAGGATTTGCTCCACTGGTGTCCACGATACATAAACTTGTGTGTCTTAGGTGAATTTTCACATCTCCTTTAGGGAAAATTTTACAAAATGTGAGGTAGTCAGGAATGTATTCAGCAAATATTCAGAGGGAGCTCTGTGGTGCCTTGACATTAATGTCTGCTATAGAACATCCACTTTAATGAGCAGGTGTTAATGAGCAAGATCTAAAAAGAGATCAATTCTCTCAAGAGAATGGCTGCATCAGAAATAAAACCTTTTAACCTAAACGGAGTGAAAAAGCTTAAACCTTGACCAGACGTGGAACTGCAGCCTGTCTGGGGAAGGATAAAGCCAGACAGTAACCCCCTACCAAAAGCTTAACAGATTTATATAAAGCAGAAACTAGGGGGTATCCAGGATGCTGAACATCACAATTCTGCTGAAGTTATTAATGAATCCAGTTCTTTGCTTTCTACCAGGCAAACTCGGACAAACAGAACAATTATAACTGATTGGCTAGATGTAGATTGTGTCGGTTTGCTTTTCCCTTCAAGGGTGCTTTTGGATCCAAATGTGTAAAGATTGCTTTCACGTAACTCCTTTTAAAAATGAACCACTGGAAACTGAAAACACACATGGCTACAGCAGAGCTTGTGCAGGTAGGGCAATGGCCACAACTCATCATGAAAAGAGGGTGTGAAAGGTGGGGGGATGGTGGGGGATGTCAAACTGAAAAACCACAGAATGTTAGGGGTTGGAAGGGACTTCGAAAGATCATCTGGTCCAACCCCCTTGCCAGAGCAGGATCATCTAGAGCAGGTCACACAGGATCACATTGTCCAGGTGGGTTTTGAATGTCTCCAGAGAAGGAGACTCCACAGCCTCTCTGGGCAGCCTGTTCCAGGCTCTGTCACCCCCACTGTAAAAAAGCTTTTCCTTATGTTTACCCGAAACCTCCTGTGCCTGCAGCTTGTACCCATTACCCCTTGTCCTATCACTGGATGTCACTGAGTAGAGCCTGGCTTCATCCTCCTGACACTCGCCCTTGACATATTTATAGACTTTAATAAGGTGACCCCTCAGTCTCCTTTTCTTCGGGCTGAACAGACCCATCTCTCTCAGCCTCTCCTTATAAGGGATATGCTTCACCCCCTGAATCATCTTAGTGGCTCTGCGCTGGACTCTCTCCAGTAGCTCCCTGTCTTTCTTGAACTGGAGTGCCCAGAACGGGATACAGTACTCCAGGTGGGGCCTCACCATTTTTGGTCTCAAAAATGACCAGGGTTTGTTTGCAAAACTGTTATTGTTACCTTAATCAAAATGCTATATTTTGATTCACATTTTTGGTGGGTTTCTTCTTATGTCTCCCTTTAGTATGTGTGTGTCCCCCCCCTTATGTCCCCCCCTTGATTTTCTGAAGAAATACTGAATTAGCCCTTAGTAAAAAGTCATAATATGGCTTCCATCTATGTAGTAAGGTTTCTCAAGAGATTCATCACCTTTACGCATCTTATATAAATGAATCATATACAAATTATGTTTGCTGGAGCTATCACTGCTGTCCCAGATTGCATCCTAGGAAAAAAAAAAAATAAAATAAATCCCTGTCTTTACATTGAAGAATCTTAAAGCAGAAATTCCTGAACATACAAGATCTGCGTGACCAAAGGGTTAATAAAATATGTTGCACTGTAGAGGCAGAAAGCAAGACTGCAGCCGGTGCTGGAGTGCAAAGCTGCCTTCCTTCCATGATAATAAACCAAACAAGGTGATTTCAGCACAACTAATTGTCAGAGATAAGAAACAAATGTCAAGAAGGGAGGTGAATCCAGAGTTCTGCCTTCAGTCTGACACATGGAACATGTTAAACACCTTACCTGTGGTAGCAGCTGAGATGCTCCTTAGCACAAATGAGATCAGAAGACAGAGATAAAGCCTCATTTGCTTAGCAAAGAAGTGTGGATGTGGCTTGTATCTAAACTACTTCAAGTCAAAAAACACACTTCAAAACTGGACCTAAGAAAAAAGGTTCAATATGCTTTCCCCATGGGGTTTGCATGTTTTGGAAGAAGTCTTTTACTCAACTCCAGAAACAAAGAGTAACATAAATCAGAAAGCTGTGTAAATAAAACATTCACAAATGTATGTTTTCTATTATTAGCCAAACCGCTCATTGTTGCAAGTATTCCTAGGAGTACCATTTTATCACAGCCTAAGCAACATATTTGTACTACACGAGCCTTCAGTAAGTACTTATTAAAGTCAACTATACAATGCGTTAAGTGGAAACCATTTATAAATATAATCTGAGAGTTAAATGCTATTAGTCATTTTGAAAGTATTGATAGAGCCTCTTATTAGAATGATTAGAGATATTACTTATCCAGCCACTTACTCAGCAATCAAAGTGGGTGGTGGAGCAGAATTGGGGCAGCTATGCTCAGTAAAACCTTTACCATTGCACTAAATCTGTCTACACATTGGATGGTGGGGGTTGAGTCAATGATTGTAATCCCAACATCTTTAATGCCTCCAGACTAACCTGTGGTTTAGATACTGAATTTAAGACATTCAGAAGAAGCTCCATATTTGCCTACACCCTGTTGACACATCTCAAGGGTGTCAATTTAAACCACACTTACACAGTAATGTTTAAATATTATTAAGTGAGCAAAGCGAGAACTGAAAATAATTCTAGTTTTTAGTGATGTTTCTGCCTCTTCCCAAGCCAGCTGCTGTCAGGTCAGGAGGAAGACAGCATTTTCCTGGGTAGAATTGTTCTTCAAAAGCAGTGAAAAGAAATAGAAGGTTAAAATAAAAGTTACAAGAAAGCCCAGCAGGACTGTGAGGAACAGGGCAGGAGATAGCAATTCCCTATGGACTATGAAATGAAGAAGGCTTACTAATAATGAACTGAAGGTGTCTGTGCTTTATAAGAGGAAGGTTTTGGGACCTGTGCTTCAGTTTTTACATTTTATTAACCATATGATGTGCTGTAGGCATGTGATTTCTTCAGTCTGGAATTCACTCTCTTTCTCAGCTCTGTCTTACAATACCTGCCAACACCTTGAAAGATAAGAGCATTACAGGGTGACAATAACCACCGGGGAAGGCTCAGTCTATGGTGAGAAAGGCCCTTTTGTGTTCCACAGGGCTGGCAGGGAGGAAAGGAGTGAGAGGGGGCAAGAAAAGGGAAATGGAGCAGTGCTGAAAGGGAAAACAAACCCCAAACAGTTTCTCTCAATACCCTCCTGATTAATTTCTCTTTTTAAAGAGGTATTATTGTTGTTGCTACTATTACACTGTGTTGTAATAAGACTAATATCCTGCTATGACCCTTGAGCAACTGAGCGGTGTTCTCCATTCACCTTCTGTATCCTGAGAATAGAGTTTAGAAATAGGAAAAAAAAATAACCCACGTGTAACACAGGAAGTGTTGTTATCACCTCTCTACAGGCAGAGACACAGGAATGAGTGCAGAGACAATAGAGGAAAGAGTAGGAGCAGCACAGATCAACTTCAGCTCTCCATGGCCATAGTCTTGATGCTTTTCCTATGACAGTTCAAAATGTAGAAAATTTGCTAGTGATGATTTTCAAGAGGATGAAGGATTATTCTTCACCTGCCATGTTATTAAATTCTTCCATAAGCATCACTGCCACAGAGCAGAAGCTTGCTAAATATATCCTCAGCCTGACCAGCTGTAGCCATTCTTATGTTCTTAATATTGCTTGACAACATCAGAAACAAGATATTTCTCTTCTGTTTGAACTGTTATTAATTTTTAACCCTGGCTTTCAAGCAGACCATGTGATGAGACTATAGGCAGTTTAATTATTTGAATTCTGCTTTCTAATTTGTACCTGAGCTGTAACCACGTAGTGCTGTGTTACTGCTGAAGAGGAACTGTTGCATGGGGCACGAATGGGAACAGCTACAGGTGATACCTTGATTCTTCAGAAGGTGATTTATGAAGCTTTCTGGCCAAAGTAGTGTTAGCAGTAAAAAAGAAGCTCTCTGGGGGAGAATAAAGCCAGAGCGGAGAGTGGAGAATTGAAAGATGCAGTAAAGAAAGATTATTTCACTTAATTATCCTTTTCAGTTAGAGGACCAGTTCCCTCCACTGATGGCAAGACACCTACATCATAGTGCAGGGAGAGAGGGCACATACAACATCTGCAGTTTTCTGTGGATACGTCTTCAAAAAAATATGCAGATGTGGTTCATTAGAGTAGCTGTGAGACTTCTGGGCTTCCTAATTTATCTCTTTATCCAGATGGCATATGACTACCTAAATGCACAGGAAATATCTGACAGCGGAAAGCTCTTTTAAGTTCAGCAGGCAAAGCTGTAGCAAGATCTTGTGTTTGCAAGCTGAGGTTGGGTGCAGCTCAGTCTAAAATGAAGCAAATGTGTTGTGAGCAAGCACTGCCTGGCATTGTCTGCAAAATGAGGAACATATTTTGGTAGAATATGTTTTTGAAGTTGTTGCATCAAGGCTGGTGCCTTTTGGGAAGGGGACCTGTGGTTAGGGTGAGATGGGAAGCTGTCCATTGCTGGCATGCCCCCGCAAAAGTGGGCATGTGTTTTGGGGAGAACTCTGCACTGCTCCAAAGTGTACATACTTAACAAAAGCAATACTTGTGTGTGTTTAAACCCTGTCCCAAAATATGCAACACCTTCAGTGAAGTGTCTGTAGCCCTTCATACCTCGTTACGGTGAAGGATCTAAAGCACAGTTCTTATGAGGAGTGGCTGAGGGACCTGGAGTTGTTCAGCCTGGAGAGAAAGAGGTTGTTTGGCCTGGAGAAAAAGAGGCTCGGGAGAGAGATGCTCTGGTGCAAACCGCCTCTCTGACAGGGGGGTGGAGCCGGGGTGGGGGGGAGGGTGAGGCTCTTGTACCAAGGAAGAAGGAAGGGGAG
>JAAGNO010024877.1:102432-118806 GCA_033439905.1 Ceryle rudis
ATTACAATGTCCAGAATAGGCAGCATCATGTAAAATATTTACAAAGGATGCATATGGAGTAAAAAGGAAACTGTTCTTTTGATCTGTCACTGCTAAAACCAACCAAAAAAGCCCCTACAGAATCTTTTCCAAAGCTGTACCTACAATTATTCTTTTCAGTTAGAAATAAGATGCAGTGTCAATGTGCATAGGTGGATGGCTATGGCAGAGGGAGGTTAATTCTCATCCCTTTTCCACCATCATATGGTGTCCCAGATTGAGAACAGACCCACCGGTCTGAGCAGAACCTGTTCACAAAATAAAGTGTCACTCGCTGTGAACATATGCTCAGCATTTGTTCCTAAATAAGTAAACCCTCTGAAATGAAGGCACAGGCAGCTTTTGCTGCTGCTTATATGGAAAGAGGCAGAACTGAACCCCTGAACAGACCCAGGGCAGAGAGGGAAAGGTGAACAAAGTGCCTCTGACCGCTCTGCATGTGAGCAGGAAGAAGTCAAGGGTCAAGAGCTCCTCATATACAATTACCTGATGGAAAAGTTAACCCAGAATTGAAAGCAAAAACAAGGAGAGATTTGGTTGCTATTGCAATGCGCCATCGTCCTCTTTAAACTTGTCTGAAACAATCTGAGTGCATAAAGCAATGGTTTAACACATTTCCCCATTGAAGTTTTTGCAGATGCTGTTCAACAGCTCTGAAGATGAAGGGTTGCCTTGCCTTTGGCATAGGCAGGGAGTCTGATAGAGTTCTGAGATGATTTGCACAATGGATCCAATTGGAATTTAATTTTTAAAGACAAGTCCAGCGTCTGTCCCCCAAGGAAGGGAGGTTTCAGCCAGATCTGGTGTGTGGTCACCATCTACTAATTGAGTCCTCCACCAAGTCTAAGGGTCCATCAAGAGTATTTAGGGCACATTATTAAGTCGTATTTGTATATTTTTTTAAGGTTAGGGCACATTATTAAGCAGTATTCATATATTTTTAAGATTATAATTTTTTCCATAAAAGTATATATGTCTCTTTTAACTTTGATGTATTACAAGAAGCAAGGAGGAATGAGACTTACTGCTGCAACTTAAAATACATACCCAAATCTTGAATGCTCACCAGAGACTATGCAGGCCATGGGGAATTCCTCCAGTCTAGTAGAAGACAGAGGCAAAAACTGATTTCCAGACCTTTCCAATAAAAGCAGAGGGATTGGTGTGGCAGGGCAGAGCCCCCTCCTCACTGTCCTCTCCTTCCCCCACCAGTGTTGGAGCTGTGTCACACTGGTGGGTGCCTTTATTTGGGTAGAACCTGTTCTCCTGTTCTTCTTTTTCCCAAAATCACTGTGAGAGACGTTTTGGACAAATCCATGTCAGAATTTGGGCCATCTTAAGGCTCTGGCACATGTAGAAATATTTTGAATTCTCAGGGAAAAAATAAAAAAAAATGCAGAAGTGCTCTGAAAAAGAGTTGGATACAGAAATGTCAGTTAAGAAACCAAATCACTGCAGCTCACTTGAGCTACAGCCAGGTGAAAAATAAGTGGTTTTCAGATAAAGACTTGGAGAAAAAAACTAGGAGATGGAAAAATGTTGAGTTTAGGCGAGAGAAATCCATGCCTAGAAATCTCAATATGTGTAAAATGATTGCTGAAAATGAAAGAACAGTCTTAATATTTCAGATAATTTATTTATACCAAATAGTTTAGGCAGGAGCAAAGATGTACCATTCTCTCCTCTATATAGAAAAATGTCCTGACAAAAAAGGCTTTATTATATAATATTAAAAGCTTTCGAATAACAGCCTGTCCAGTGGTTGCTCATCTTTCCTAGTCCACAAAGAGACCTTGGTACTTCCTAGGGAAACCCCTAAACTCTACTCTGGATAATGAAGGTCTTCAGCCCAAACTGTGCTGATGGTTTGTGTCTACAGTCACTAATGGTTCTCCAGGCGTTACTGGGGCTCCCTCCCTGCTCTCAGGGTCTAATCCAGCTCTGGGAAATCTTCTGGAGAGATCACTGTGGAAGGCAGAGGAATCGGGGACTGGCAGTGACAAGTGCTTGGGCAATTTTAAAACCTCCATGACATTAAGCTCAGCTGCAGATATCAAATTAGCAAAAGTAAACATTTTTTCTCCTTCTTTGTTAAATTGGGTTAGACTGTCCCTTCTACAATAAAAAATGCATTGTGTTTACATTCAAGCATTTCTTTTTGCATTAGCCTAGGTAGGAGTAAAATAATATTTGCTGCAACATCTTACTAGAGCTTCTAGAAAGTTACCCTTGCAATAAATAAATAAATAAGTGAATGAATAAATGTATATTAATCAGGAAGCCTGATTTTCAGCAGGGACACACTGGCTTCGTAAACAGACGTTGCCGTCAAGCTCGATCAAAATTTAAATCCAGCTTTGTAGCTCATTCTCACTTCATATCCTAGAAAAAAAATGATTAACACCCACAATTTTCCAGTGTAATAAGATGCAGGTTCCATTACCTTGCAAGAACTATGATCTAGCTAGAGTTCAGATTGCTAATTCCTTACCTGCAGCTCCATATATATTTTAAACAAATCTGCTAATCTTTTCACCTTAGGTAGAATTCTTATGGAAAAAATCTCACTAGGTAGTCTGTATGTGTTTTCTTGCAGGGACTCTGGTTCTGGCTGCATGATCATTAGGTGCTGAGAAAGCATTTGACACAAGAGAATGGCTCTTCTCCAACAATTTCAATTTCATTCCCACTCTTTACATGGGTCAGGGTACTTTATGCCTACCTATTTGAGGCTGTAAAGACCTCTGGTGTCATCTTGTCCTATTTCCTACAGGACCACGGCAAGTGATAAGAAAGTGCTTTCTCCTTTGTTGTCCTCCTGGATCAAAGGTTTTAATGGCTGTGATTTGGATTGCTGAGCAGAACGGTGATTTATGCACCTAGAAAGCTGAAAATAGGATTACAATTATTTGTAGGTAGTATATAGATTTTTTTTCTATGACTGATCCTAATAAGCCCTTTTTAGCATTTGACAGGCAGAAGTGTGTGCAGCTTTACCAAGGAAATCAAATGGGGAAAAGTAATTTGATTACACTCACTGGGAGGTAGTCGACTAATGGACGTGTAAAGGACTATATTGTAAATTGGACTAGGGCAGGTACAAGGCATAGGCAGCTAAATAGCAGCTCTTGTTAGTCCTACCTTCTCTGCCTTGGGGAAGACTGCAGAAGTCACTGTGGAGGCTCTTCTCATAATACAGGAAGAAAATTAGGCACCTGAAGGTCAGGTATACCCTGCATCTTTTAGGTAGAAATAATATATGTATTTGCTTGTAGCACAAAGGATCTTGCATCTGACTGTTGAGCAGGAAAATTCCTAAAACAGGCTCAGCAGGTCCATAGAGGAATCTGAAAGCACATATTTCAACTTCAGGCACTTTGGTGACTCGTTCAGGGCTGCAGCATGTACCTCTTTTGAAAGGGGGATTTTCTTTAAGCACTAGTGGGTGATAGGACCTTCATCCCAGAGTCTTGCCACTGGGTGTGAACATGCACTGGAGCTGTCCTCAACAGCCCTTTGTGGCTATCAGGTCATCATCTGACAGGTCATCAGCACCATCACTAGAAATTAGAAATTAATTTTAAAAAGTGTGTCTGTAATGTTTTTGGTTGGTTTGTTTATCCTGCTGCCATGTACAGAGCAGCGCCCAGGGCTCCTAGGACAGTCCTGCAACCCTTAGAGCTCGGGTAGCTTTGAGCAGAGCCTGTATCTCAGACCCAAAGCTGGATCCACCAGTGCTAACTGGTCATGATGTCCTGGCTGGGCAAACATGTCCTTACTGAAATCAGGCTTCAGGGTGGCAAAAAGTTGGGCCACTTCCCAAATGGGTAACTAGGGCTGGAGAAAAAAAGACACCATAAGCTGTGGGACACTTGCTACTTTTAAGCTAATGGTTGGACGTGAAGATCTTAAAGGTCTCCTTTGTGCCCTTTGCTACATTATATGATCCTGCTCTGGCCAGGGGGGTTGGACTTGAAGATCTCCAAGGTCCCTTCCAACCCCTGACATCCTGTGTGATCCTATGGTCTCTTCCAAACAAGCCAATGCTATGATTTGAGGCACCACCTTTTAGCTATGGTGATGGCTACACCCTGCCATTGTGTACAGCAATAATCTGTCCCCAACTAGCAAACTGCTCAAAGGAGTGAGCATTGAGAAATATTTTTTTTTTTAAGATGTATCTTTGCTCTTCATAGACGCCCACACAGAAGCAAAATGCCAGCAGGGACAAGCTGTATTTCTCTTTTATGTAAGATAGATGCTACTGTGGTCCCTGTTACCTAAGTGTCTCAGCACCTCCTAAATCTGTCATTTATTTCACAGTACCATATTAAATTGATATTATGGGGTATGGATGTACCAAGGGGCTGAATAACACAAACAAGTCTGCACAAGGGGGTCCAGAGTCCATAGGGCAGAGAATTGGTCCTTCATTTTCTTCATTTCCTGACTCTGAAAATACTTTCCTCTGAGTTTTCATCCTTCTCCCAAGATCAGTTCAGCTTCTGCGAGAGCACAAATGCCTCAATTTCTTCCTACTGTTTTCTCTGAAAACTTCACATTTTATCATTAGCCTTACAATTTGGAGGTCTATTTGCTCTAGAGGAGCCAGATTATGCACTTCTTCCGTTACATACCTCGTAACATGAGAACAAATAATGTTGCTTTGCCTTTCATTTAGGCCATTGTTACCCAGAAATACTCCAGTGCTTCATTAAAAATGAAACCTAGGGAAATGTAGAGTCATAAATGTCTTTGTAGTCCCCCAGAGAGTCAATATACCTCGTGGAATAAAATGATGCTGCCTTTACACTATGCGTTAGTGTCCATGACTTGGTATTTTGGGGGACACGGGGTTGAAATGGGCCTTTTTCCTCAGAGGAGGTCATCTTTGTGATGCTCTTTGCATAAGGAAATAGTGGGGAGTTTTTCTGGGATGGCCCAGGGAGGACCATCAACCTCGGCAAGTGCAAGCAGAAGGTTTTTGAAATCCATCTCCAGCCAGTCTTGGCAATGCCACTGTGTTCATTAGTAAAACAAAGGCATCGTTTCCAAAGGTGTTATAAATATCCAGTATTACACAAAGCCCTGCTTGTATTCAAGCTGTCACAATACGGCACTTTGTCAGTCACTTGCAGAACAAACCGGTGAGTATCATTGTGTGCCAGCTTAGTAAAAGCTGTTTGTGTTTCCTCCAGACAACTTGGGAGATCAGGCTTGTGACTGCTGAATCACGTTAGTCTAATACATTTATTCTCCTCTGATGAGAACACACATCCCTCTATACTGTTTCAGACGTATAGAGTAGGGGTGGTAATAAACAGATATGTTGTATTGGTCCCACTAAAGGTGCTGAGGAGATGGGTAAATAAATATATAAATAGATGCAGGAGATGGATGAAGGAGAGCTAAGGGCCCCTGAGCATCCGTGCTCTGGCAGCGTACAGCTTTATTGCTGGTGGCATTGTTGATAGACTGGATTTGCCTGTAAAAGATGTTGTGTGATGCTGATCTGACAACCCTTTATGTAAATACTTAAGAAAATATTTGAGGGGAAAAAAAACCCACCCCACTTCAACCTTCAGACTCCATAAGCCTGCAAGGAACTTGCCATGAGGCTTATTCTTCTCTAGGTAATTTTCTTTTCACCCCCTAGAGGCAGAACTATTAACAAGGCATGAGATCTTTATTGTTTTTGTGTCAGGGCTGGAAGAAAGGATCCTACACAATATGCTGATTAAGAGGTAGGCTTTTCTCATGCTGCTATGTAGTGGTTTTTGTGTTGTTTGGGGGTTTTTTTTGTTGTTGTTCTTGAGGTTTCTGTTTTGTTTTGTATTTTCTTGTGTGGTTTTAGTTTTTTGTTCTTGAGGTTTCTAAGGGTTTTTTCGTATTTTTGGGGTTTTTTTTAAGTTTTTTAGTTCTTGAGGTTTCTGGTTTCTTTTGTATTTTTCTCTGTGTTTTAGTTCTTTGTTCTTGAAGTTTTTGGTTTGTATTTTTTGTCGTGGTTTAGTTTTTTGTTCTTGAGGTTTTTGGTTTGTATATTTTTGTCTGTATTATTTTTATGTTCTTGAGGTTTCTGGTTTGTTTTGTATTTTTGTGTGTGTTTTAGTTCTTTGTTCTTGAAGTTTTTGTTTCATATTCTTTGGTGTGTTTTAGTTTTTTGTTCTTGAGGCTTCTGTTTTGTTTTGCATATTTTTGTGTGTTTTAGTGTTTTGAGGCTTCTGTTTTGTTTTGTAACGTAGAATTTCTGGAGCATATTTCTGCAGTTAACAGGTCTACTTTCCTCTTGTGTAACTGAATTGTTAGCCTGCTATGTGGTCAGCAGAATGGCTTATTTCTGTAACAATACAGGCCAAATCTGGGTATCGTTATGAGCATGGAGAAGCACCATGCTCAGCATGAGGCCTCACTGAAGCATCTACCTGCAACGCGTGCTGCTGATTCAATTGGTAGTCCCTTCTAAATGGATCCACAGTATAGGCTGCAGAGAATCAGGAGTAATACAAGTCTGGATGGATCTGAAAAACTCAGATGCAGTGGGATGCAAATGACCTCAAGCTTTGCTTATTCAAAAACGAGTGAAACAAACAAACAAAAAAATCCCACAGAAATCACCAATGGGCATTTGGAAAACCTCTAATCATCCTTGGATGGACTGCAGGACTGCGTCCCCCCTGCACTTAATAAAAGCCCTTTTCTGTGTTGAGTGTCGGCTGCAAATCCTTTACAGCCCAGAATTAAATTGTTCAGTTCCTAAAACTGAATATTTCAGTTCCCAGCACTGAAATCTGTTGAAACTTTGTGTGTGCTTTAATAGAAGAAGAATCTCTGTAACGTATCTTCCTCTGCACCATTTTTCATAGGGCACAATGTTATATCCTGATTCTTTATATATTCTGGGTCTTCTTTATGCTCTGTTCTCCACTGTATGCTGTAGCAGAGAGAGAAAATTTACGAGCTAGTGTCTGCAGCCTTTTCTCCACAAATAAAAAAGAAATAATGCTGAAGTAAATAACAGATGTCAGATCATGTCACAGTGTTATTTAAGATGAGAAATGCAGTAGGTTTACGAGTCATACAAGCTAGAGGGAAATTAAGCATGGCTATTGCTAATCAGGTGTATTTAGTAATAAAGCAGTGAATGGACTAATGAAAGCATGGAAATGAAAAGCACCTTTTGCACATTCACCTGAAGAACAGAAATCAGTCATTGACATAATTTTGTCCTGGATAGAGTATTTTTACTATGCTTATCTGCTGGGTTGTTCTTGGCAGGCCGTGAAGGGCCCACTGAGCTGCTCTCTCATTCTTTCCTCAGCAGGACAAGGGGAGAAAATAAGATTAAAAAATCATGGGTCAAGATCAAGGCAGTTTAATAAAGAAAAACAAAGCCATTTGTGAAAGCAAAGGAAAACAAAAAGGTTTATTCTGTACTTCTCAACAGCAGGTGATGTCCAGACACTTACTGGGAAGTAAGGCCCCCGTATGTGTAATGCTGCTTCAGAAGACAAGCCTCTTAATAACTAATGCCTCCTCTTCTGCCTTTCTCTTATCTTCTGTTGCTGAGCACGACATCACGGGGTATGGAATATTCCTTTGGTCAGTTTGCAGTCTTTGACATCCTTATCCAGTCCAAAACCCACTGCCCATGTGGCCAAACTTGTCCAGATTTCTATTAAACTCCATGAGTAAGTTGCAGATGTTAAATTACTCATTGAGGTTTATATATTGAGCCAGAAAAAAAATCGTGATCTTCTCGTACGCAATTTGTTAACCAAAAAAAGTGACAATAAAAATAATAGAGTAAAACCAAAAATAGAGTATTACAAATTTCTCTTCCAACCTTCTCCACTCTTGTAATGTGCTACCTTCCCCTCTCCCCATTCCCTGCCTGCAGTTGTCACTGATCTCAAACTTTAAATGTGGCAACACGGAGATCTTGATTGCAGTGAACCTGATCTGTTCTCTAACCCTGCACTATTTAGAAGCTGTGGCAGATGTATAGACACCCCCAGTATTTATCTGTGTAGTATGACCTGAAGAAACCCCCCCCCATCTTGCACTGCAAGCAGAGTGGGTAGGAGCAAAAGCCAATTACATCGTGGCTAAGACCATTAAATAGTGGCTTACCATGAAGAAAAGAAACTGGACTGTTTGGACAGCATTAATGGATCATCCTCAAATTCTACAGTCTCTGACTTAGTAACTTCAATTATGGAAATGGTGAAAGGCTGGAGTGTGATACCACTGTCTGCTAGTGGGTTTGAATTAAATAATTAGCAGGGAGCTTGTCCAGCACTTTAAAACAGAAGATGCTTAAAGACCAATTAAAGACCAAAAGAAGCTTAATATGAGGCTATTGGAGCTAACAGAAGGACTCTCTACTGAATCCTTTGAACTTTGGATGAAGCTGAAAGAAGAAAAAGCTCAATGGGAGTTTTCCTGGTGGAAAATTATATAACATCCAGTGAGTCCAAAAGAAAGGAAGAAACTGCCTCATCTAAATCAAAAGACAGCACTGAGGATGAGGAGGAGCATTCATGTGTTGTCCCTCAGAATGATTGGTTTCCTTTTTGGTTGAAAAGAAGTTCATTTTTCCATGATGGATAGTTACTGTATTCACAAATAACCACAAGCATGACAGTAACTCGGGCATCCCTCCATCCTGCTGAGCTAAGATCACTCCCAGAAGGTGCAGTCCTGATGTACAGTGCACAGTTCTAACATATCAACATTTCCTTTACTCTTCTCAAAGCACTCCCCTCTGGAGGTGGCCTCTGCACAAATTATGTCAAAGCCACATTACTTATGCCCATTGGAAAAGTACGGATGAGGATAAGACAGAACCTTCCTGAAGCACAAAACAGCTGAATCTTAGCAGGGGGTATTTGTTCCATCTCCATCATTTGTTGTTTAGTTCAGCTTTACCTTGTTTGTGTTTTCTTCCTTCCCCTCCCCCCCCAAGCAACCACAGAAAATCACTTTTTAAAGCCCCAAAGACAAAATAATACAAAGTAAGGGCATGTAACATGAATAATAAAACCATATTTTGACTTCATTTCCCTTTTCGCGTGACTTAAGTATTCTAATTATTAATTTATGACACAAAGGAATTCACAGTGCACCACGCATCAGAAACTCACAATCTAAATGGTTTGGACAGCTCAGGTATGACAATTGCATACTAAATAGAAAGACACAAACACTTCAGGAAAAAAAATGAAGTTAACTAGCATTCTACCTGTGTTCTCTTTTTCACAAGAAGGTCCTTTTCCTGAATTGATGGTCAACATGACTCTTAGCTTCCTGAGTAGAAGAATCAAGATGTCCGTTCCTGTATTCTGGAATTAAGTGGTTTGAGCCTAGAGTATGTTGAAGGTAACCTAAAATTTTGAGAAAAATGCAGTTGAAAAATCCAGGCAGACTTTATTGTGGCTTTCCAGTATCTGAAGGGAGCCTACAGGAAAGCTGGGGAGAGACTTCTAATGAAGGGCTTGTAATGACAGGACAATGGGTGTAGCTTCAAACTAAAAGAAGGTAGATTTAGATTAGAAATTAGGAAGAAGTTCTTCACTGTGAGGTTGGTGAGGCACTGAAACAGGTTGCCCAGGAAAGCTGTGGACGCTCAATCCCTGGAAGTGTTCAAGACCAGGTTGGACAGGGCTTTGAGAAACCTGGTCCAATGAGAGGTGTCCCTGCCCACGGCAGGGGGGTTAGAACCAGATGATCTTTAAGGTCCCTTCCAACCCAAACCATTCAATGATTCATTCTATGTTATCCAAGATGCCTAATGCACCACTAAGAGATCTTCAACCACCATTGATATTGGTGGCAAGTCTTCATCTAGTTGGATTTCTCTAACACAACATCTTACGCTGGGAAACGTTGAAACAAATACTGTCAACATTCATATTATCATCACTGTCGTTGTGATTAGTAGTATTTTTAGCAACATTATTGGTTGGTATTGTTCTCTGTTACATCCCAAGGAGAAAGAGGGAATGTTTTTCATCTCAGATTGTTTTTCCGAATGTAAAAATTCTTCTCTGTTGTGGTCTGTCTGGAATGGAGCAGACATCCAGTGGGTGTGTGGCCACCTAAGGAGAGAGTTTCTGGGGTGTGTGTCCCAGATGTCCTCTGCAAGGGGCCAGAGGACCTGCTGTATGGTAGAGAAGGTATCAGTGAAGTTTTCATGTGATGTGTAATTGCTTCAAGGATCTAGCATTAAAGCGTTCTCAAATTCTCTTTGATATCTTTGGAAGGAATTTTGATATATGGAAGGAATTCTCAAACAAACAAAAAAAAACCCTACCCAATTGACATTGATGGAGTTTTGTGATTTTGGAAGTCTTGCTCTACCTTAAAAATAATTACAGCATTTGATGTAGCCTGCCGTATTTCTTCACCACTCAGCTTAGGTACAGACATGGAACGAGCAATTAAACCAAGCTGAGAGGAAGAGCAACGTGGGCTCTGTGTGTGGGATGGTTTCCAGGTGGGAGAGCTTTCATAAGTGCCTTAAAAAACATTCTGCCACATGGCTCTTTAGAGGCCTCCCCACAGAAGCAGCTCAATTATTCATTCAGAGCAGAAACTGTTTTATTTCATGTCTTGTAGTTCGAATGGTTAGACTGAAATGTGGGACACTCTGCTCTCAACAAGGTTCTGGTATTTGCATTTGTACTTGCACTTGTCCTGCAGAGCAGTAAAAGAGTTGCCAACACCAGCTGGGAGATAGGAATATCATTAGCACATATTTTGTTTTGTATCTTCAAGGTTAGTACAAATCACAAAACCTCTGCAGCTGAAAGGGAGAAAAGGAGCACGGTTCTGGAATTAAACTTCTCTTCAAATCAGGCTGGACAAGTTTTAAGATATGATCGAATATTTGCCTTTGGCCCAGACGAAGATCACTTCTCTATTGCACCATTCTGCTCAGAGTCCATTCTCATCCTCATTTGCGAACTGCTCTTTCTGCCCCAAAATGTGTGTTTTCTATTCTCAGACCACCTATCTGTAGCGGGCAGTCAGGAAAGGAGAAGCAAATCTGAGATGCTGCATGGTCCTCTCCTGGTCTCCCTCTGTCATCTTTCCCCACATGGTGTGACGTTGAGGATCCGAACCCACAATGGCTGCTCCTGGCCAATGTGGGGTTCCCCTCCGTGTGCTCCCAGGGTTCTAGTCAGATTTAGATATTCACCTGAAAGCTGAGGGATTTTTAAATGCTTTGTGTTAACAAAAGACCCAAAAAAATACAACATTTTTCTGGGTGAAGTTTTCCCCCTTTGTACATAGCATGAAGTTGTGTGTGCTCAAATTAATATTGTGCCATGAAGGTCCAAGTCTGGGTTGGGGGCTATGTGGTCCCACAATCTGGTGCTGAATTACCAGGGAATGATTTTCAAAGATTTTCCTTGAACTAACATTGGCTTAATTGTGTAACACATTATATATTACCATATGTACACATTACCAAGGCTCTTGATTATTTTCTAATTTGAATTTCTCCAGCAGTTCTCTAAAGGGCATTTATTCTGTATCACTGTAAAAATGAAAGTTACTTACCACTACTGTGCTTGCCTGGAACCGTCGAACCGAGCAGAATATCTCCCCATCTATCCATAACTTTGTATTTCCCCAAAGTGAAGGATGGTTAGTTAATTGTGGTCAGTGTTTACACAGTAAATGAGCATGGTTTCAAATTGTTCTGCTCTATTTTAAAATTGGATTAGTTTCTGTTTCTTCATAAAGTGACTACATTTGGTCAAGCTCATTTGTTGGCACTCCAGAGACAATCATAACGGCAAATGAATCATCTCATCAAACACATAAGCTAACTTGGCCAGTCCATGAGCTGTGGCATCTCCTGCAGACAGGCTGACCCCTTCATCTCCAAGGGTAAGACCAAGCCCATGTTGGTTCCCAGATGGGATAACATCTCAGAGAGCCACATCCTTGTTGGCACAGTGCTCCTGGAGCCAGCAGTGAAATGCTGATGGACAGTAGGTGTAGGTCACTGCTGCACTACTTTCCATTTTATATCCCCAGGAAAAATGTTATTCCAACTCTGAGAGAACATAACATCTTCTCGCAGTTTTGAGAGCTAGAGAAACAGAGGAAAGATACAATCCTGCTTGCCAAGACACTCTAAGTTATCATTAGCATGACTCCCAAAACCCAAAGCCAAGGGATTCATCAGCCATATAGATACGGTGCTTGGGGATATGGTTTAGTGGCAGACTTGATAGAGTAGGGTTAATGGTTAGACTTGATGATCTTAAAGGTCTTTTCCAACCTAGATGATTCTTTGAGATTTAGGAAGCTTTGCCGATTCCTCTCCATTATTCTAGTTTCTTCTCCAGTGTTTGCCGTCGGGATCAAAAGTGTCAGAAACTTGTAATGCTACTGAATATATTAACAGAATGCAAGTATCAGTGAAAGATACTGTGCTCTGATCTTAGAAGGCGGAATCACACTGCATGGCAGAGCTGCCTGAACTTGGCAGTTGTGGTTCTCCATGATTGGTAAATACTATTTTCTTATCTGACCCACCAGAAATTACCTTTCACTGACTGATCTGCTATTGAGGAGATCAGTGGGATGTCAGTGTATGTAATTCAGGCTGAGATTTTATTAGAAAAAGAGAGGTCCCTTGTTCTGCACATAAATTATTGAACGATGGTATCTTACGCATACCTGCAACACAAAATAACAGTAAATTAACACAGGTTCACCCCAGAGATATTTGAACTTCCATTAATTTTTCAAAGAGAGTGGCCTGAGGTTTTAATTTATAATCTAATCCAAACTCAGATGAACTGCAGCTTCATGATTTCATGCCCAGTGTGAGAGCCCTGCAGTCAGCATGCCCACCACAATGCATTTAATGAATATGCTAATAGGTAAGTTAAGAATAGGAGAGGAAGATTGGAAACTTACGGCTGAAACCTCACGCAGAATTGAGATGCCTACTTCACTGTCTGTGCTAACAACGGCACGCTGCTTTCCCACAGCTTTCCATTCCAAGTTTGGATCAATCTTCTTCTCATGAAAGAAACTGTCGTAATGAAATCAAAGAAGTAGGAATTATGAGACAGGAGGAGAGCTGAACAACTTTGAGAAACTCTAGATCACAATTCAGATTAAAGACATGGTCAGTCCCTTACCTGGGAGAGGTTACAGCTACGTCCTCCTGAACTTGGATGAACTTCACCTCTGGATAGGCTCATCTTCCCTGGAGATGCTGATAATTGCAAAGTCAATGAATGGTCAGATAATATATTTTAAATGAAGGTACAAAGATACATGTAAATGGTTATATGATTATTTAGCTACGTCAGGTGTCTGACTTTAACTGATCTCATAAAATGCATAGGAGAAAAATGGCACCTGCATGAAATTCTAGGTACTGTTATCTTTGGGGAAAGAAAAGAAGATTAACACAGAGCATCTGGATTGCTGTATGATCCAGATGTTTATTGAATGCCTGCGTGTGGATGCAAACACACTTGTAAATATATATCGGCATCTTTTGTGCTTTGTCTCTTTCTTCCTGTCTTATTTTTATAAGATTTCTGATGGATTGTCTAGTGGAATGTCCTCCTGTAACTAAATCGTACCTAGACAGGGCTCTCTTTCTCAGAAATTCATTAAATCAGGAGTCCTAAAATGGTTCACTTGCTTTTATACAGGGGGTTTTGAACCCTGTTGAATACGAGTTTAAATACTAGAAGCAAAACACGAGTGTTTGGTCCATAATACATTTATAGCCCTCAGAGTCTGAAATGAGTTTATCCAAAGGATTCTGTTCATGTGAGAGAAATTGCTACGATCAATCACCGCCAAGCCAAGGATCAAAGCAAACTCTGGATCAAGGGCTGGATTTCATTTCACCTCTTCAGCAAAGGAGAGGGGAACTGCAGGGAGCTGTGAGATATTCTGCAAGGAATCTACAATTAATTTTAGATATTCCCAGCCCCCTACACACCCTGAGTCCCTCAAAATGATAAGAATACATATATTTTTGACTCATTTTTTCCTCCACATTGCATATATACTTTTCAGAGAGAAGCCGAAGGCTTTTGCTGAACAGGCTGTTGTTGGCTTCGGGTTCCTCTCCCTCCTTGTCCCCATGGAAGTTAAATACAGCACAAGGCACTTTTTTCTGTTTTGCCCAGATTACTGTCCTTTCATCGGGACATAAGTTAGAGAGAGCTTGAGAAAAATCGAAGTATACAAGAATTTGAGTTCTTTGATTCCTCGTTGAACAAGTAACACTTGTTTCTCCTTTTAAATGTGTCAGGTAGCTGCTGTTTCTTAAAAGGTTATTTGAGCCCAACTTCAAGTGTCAGATAGAAGGGAAAAGCTAAAGCTCTGCTCTATGTTAGTACTGGAGATACCTACAGAAACCTCAAAGGCTTTTGCACCTCAAGATGTTCTCACGGCAGAAACTTGCACCTCCAGGATCCTGAGCTGGCCAACTGCCACTCTTGGGGCAAAGAAAGAGCCATTGGGTCCATGGAAACCAGAGCTTCTGGTTCATATGCTTCACAGAAAGAATGAATCCTGGGGGATTTATGCATCAAGAACTGATGTTGTCCAAACCTCCTTATTAGCCTAGTTTGATGAAATTTAGGCTGTTGACAGATTAAGGTGGATGGATTTCCTTTGCTAAAAACCATTGCACCACGCTGCACGCTTTGCATTGCCATCATTCCCTTGCCAAAAGCTCTTGTACTTTGGTGTCAGATGAAACAAAAATGAAGCTACATCCATAAAGGTGTTGGAGAGAGAACCAGGAGAGGAAAAGCACCCAGGTCCTGTCACTTTTGTGAGGATGACAACTGCACGAAAGAGGAAAAGTGGGCATTAAATCCCTGTTACCCCCCACAAAGGTGGTGCCTATGAGATGAAGAGATCAGTGTATCTCGATGGCAGCTTCTCTGTGCCGTATCTTGGCTGTCAATCTCACAGGATGCATGCTGACTGCCTGATGTGTTATCCAGCTCTCAAATCAATTTAAGGATACACTTCAATGTGGCCCAGGGCCAGTTGCTGTCATCAGCAGAACGTTGTGGGGTTTTGCATCCAGCACTGCTTGCTGGGGAGCACTGGCTGAGCTAGAGGAGAGCACTTGAGCTAGATCTGAGGGCAGTAACTGAAACAAGAATTAGTTCCACCCCCCAGCCCTGAGAAGAAGTTGCTTCCTATCAGCTCACTGCAGCTGCTATGACAGAGGTTAAGAGGTTAAATAGGAACCAGAGAAGGACAACTGTGACATCCACACTGACATGGGCACCGGGCAAAAGCCCCTGAGGCGAAGATACCCTAGTGCTCTGGTCCTGTAGCACCAGCTTTAAATCCCTGAAGTACTTTGCCTTTGTGAAGAAATACAAGTCCTGTGGGTGAGGTTTTGCCTTTCAGAGCTAGAAAATACTGTCCTCTTCAGGCCTAGGCTCAGATGTTGTCTCTCAGAAGGCTCGGTGTTCCACAGCCCCATGCATCATGCGTGGATGATGTATCAGACATTATCTAACACTTGGTGTCAGAAGGATAGGGTTAAAAACATTTAGGTGGAATTAGCATATAATGAACTGGTCTGAAACCAGGAGAACAAGACTGGAGGGCCCTTAGGACTAAAGGATGGAATGACCTCAAAGGTTAAAATAATCAGGAACAAGACACAGTAATTAAGAGCAGTGTCTAAAGACAGTAAAATTCTGTCAACCTTTGTAGATAATGTCTTGTTATAGCTTCTTTACATAAATCAGAGACAGATTTGGACAAAGATCAAAATACAAGGTGTCCCCGACATAACCTGTGGTGACTTTAATGCTAAAAAACACCTCTAGGAGGAGAATCTCAATGCAAATATAGGAGCACCTTAGTGTAAAGAATTAGGTTATAGTCTAATGAATTAGGTAAATGATGGAGCGTGTGCACAAGGATTTATTTGATGTAAAATCATATAACCAATCACCTCTAGTTTCTTTGTTATTTGTACTGTGTATAAACCACTGCTCTTTGAACTCGTGGGGGCTGGACTTGGGATTTATCACCCAGCACCCCTGCCTGCAGTACCAGAATAATGCAAACATCTCGACTCGACTGAGAGGAGACCTAATTAATATCTACAAATGCATAATGGTTGGGTGTCAAGAAGGCAGGGACAGCCTCTTTTCACTCGTAACTGTGGTAGGATGAGGGGCAATGGATTCAAGCTCAAGTACAGGAAGTTCCACCTCAACATGGGAAAGAGCTTCTTTAAGAGTTGTAGAGCATTGGAATAGACTCCCCAGAGAGGTTGTGGAGTCTCCTTCTCTGGAGACTTTCAAG
>JAAGNO010024879.1:0-33138 GCA_033439905.1 Ceryle rudis
GTTTGAGTGAGAACAGAACTAATTCTGTTCAGTGATTTTACTTTTCAGCTCAGTTCTTCTAACTAACTGCACTTTCTAAAGTTAGCAGCCTGTTTTCAAAGATGGTGTCTGCTGCTGGCAGTGATAACACCCCATGTTTAGAGTGAGTACCAAAGACTGTTGTGCAGACCAAGGCCACTGCTGGATCTTGTGTACCACATAGGGGGTGTATGAAAGTGACAGGCTGCACCTGCAGGGAGGAACGGACAGGGCAGGTGACCCCAAACCAACAAGTTATTCCATCCCATATACGTCATATTTGGTATAAAGCAGAGGGATCTGAAGGGTCTACAGGCTGCTCTCTCTCTGGGGGCTCCCAGGCTCTTCTCCCATCTTGGACTACTTTGCCAGCTTTTCTTGGCTTGGTTCAGGTCCTCTTTCGGTTCCTCCCTCGGAGTATCCAAGAAGGACTCTGTCCTTTCTGCCTTTGATGCCAATCTGTGGGTTCCTGAATCCAGTACCAGAATCCCGCTCCTGAACACAGCTCCCAGTCTGGGACTCCCCTGGTGCCTGCTCCACAGCATTGGTGACGGTGATGTAATTATAATCAGGGGGGTTGGGTTCGATACTGTTTTTGTATATATTTGTAAATATTCTATGTTTATTATTATTATTTTCATTTTCATTAAAGCTGTTCTAGTTTCCTTTTCTAATTGCTTATTCCCTTTCTCTTCCCCTTTGGGGAGGGAGGGGCGTTAACAGAGAGTATCTGTTATAGTTCTAAGGGGCTCCACTGACCCTAAACTGTGACAGACTCACAGAAAAAAGTAGCCTCCAGCTAAGTAATCTATCTTCTTAAACACATACACATTGATTGTAATCAGTATGAAATGCATTTAGGTATCCAAAAAAGTCTTGTTTCTTGACAAGTTCATTTAATAATTGTATCTTATTCAGCAGTAAAAGCTGCTCAACCAATTTGGTAAAATAAACATTTTAAAAGTAAAACTGCACCGTTAATTACTCAGAAAGCTTTAATATACATGTTTCTATACACATTGTTTCCTCATTCAGTGTTACAAAATTAAAAGGCTATTGAGTAGGTTGTTTACAGAAATCACATTTTTAGATCAATAAAATAATAATATACATTTTTTGAACAAGAGCCATATTATTAATGTATTTTACAATTCTAATATTTTTGTATCCATTTCTTCACAAAAAAAAGTAAGTTAGCATCTTATTTCATTCCATTCAGATATCATCTTCTTAGACTCTACCATAAACCAGTAAATAGGTCAATTAACTAAATTTGTGTATATGAAACATAGTGTGACAGAATAGATGACAGGTGACATTCACTTTTGTTTAAATTGAAGATTATATGTAGTCTAAGTTTTGAATATCTAAAAAATTATGAACTAGATACTCATTACAGTTTTTCATTTGCTTAATATCAATACTGAAAGTGACATACACGACTTCAGAAATTAAGTTGTTTCACCTAGATTGGAAAGTGAGTAGGAATACACACAAACTCCCTTGCAATGGCTTAGCTGTGGAGTTATAATTTCCCACTGAGAGTCAGTAACTAACAGCTGGGTTTTTTTATACTACTCAAAGTAGGTTTTTGTGGGTAAAAATTACTATACTTTAGAGTTAGAATGATTAAAACAAACAAAAAAATCAGCAAAGATTTAATATGCTTTAACAGATTTAAAACAACATCAAATTTTGCAAGGTGAGTAGTAAAGCATATGTACTGTTGAATAACTGGAATTAGGGACTGAGTTTAAGCATTGCTTTCCTAATCTCAAAGCTGTTTAATTGTTAGGTCACTCCTTGTGTCTATTTTGGATTATTCCAAGTAGCTCTTTTCAAGAGAAGTCTGCATTGTAAGTATACATCCCAAAGCACTGTGACCATAAATCAAGCTGTGCCATGTAGTCACGGGAGAGGGATTGACCATGATGCTTTCTTATATAGCAATATAGATATATCCTAAACCAGTTGTATTAGATCATTTTTTTCATAGACTTCTTATGAGGAAAAGCAGTGGTGGTATAGCTGGTTTAGAGTGAATCCTGGTGAGACTCATTAAACACATTAGAATAAAGAAAGGCTTTTGAAGATTGGAAGGAAAAAAAAAAAAAAAAAAAGGTCAAAGGAGATACTGGAAACAAAGATTAAGAGGTAACAGTAAAACAGAGTGACTCCTACTTGAACGATGCAACGGAGAGCATAGTTGTCTCAAATTTAGCTCATTTTTTTTGTCCATTCCTTCACAAAACCAAGTAGATAAAATTTGTGTTTCCTGGAGAGTATCAGGTCATTTCATGATTTATCAAAGGCCTTTACATGATCACAATATTGATGACAAATTATTTCCTGTCCAACTCCAGATAGGGACCACTCAAACCACAAAAGATGGCTCAGAAAGCTTCCACGGTTCTAGACTATAACTTCTACTAAAACAGCAGTGTTTCTTCTTATGGCAATAGCATCCAGTCTGAGCAGACTGACTGCTGTCTATTTCTAATTGAAACTCAACTAAACAGGGTTATATTTTTTGTAATCATATAATGCCTTGGGTTGGAAGAGACCTCTAAAACTCATCTAGTCCAACCCGCCTGCAGTAATCAGGGACATCCTCAACTAGGTCAGGTTGCTTAGAGCCTCATCAAGTCTCACCTTGAATGTCTACATGGATGGGGCCTCCACCACCTCCCTGGGAAACCTGTTCCAGAGTTCCACTACTCTCATAACAAAAAACTTCCTAACATCCAATCTAAATCTACCCTTCTCTAGTTTAAAACCATTGCACCTTGTCCTATCACTACATGCTTGTAAAGAGTCCACCAGGGTGGGACTTATAAAGAGTCCCTCTCCAGCTTTCTTGTAGGCTCCCTTCAGGTACTTGAAGGCTGCTATAAGGTCTCCCCAGAGCCTTCTCTTCTCCAGGCTGAACAACCCCAGCTGCCTCAGCCTGTCTTCATAAGGGAGGTGTTCCAGCCCTGTGATAATTTTTGTGGCCCTCCTCTGGACCCACTCCATCAGGTCCATGTCCTTCCTGTGTTAAGGGCCCCAGAGCTGAAGACAGTACTCCAGGTGAGGTCTCACCAGAGCAGATGAGAGGGGCAGAATCACCTCTCTTGATCTGCTGACCATACTTCTTTTGATGCAGCCCAGGATGCAATTGGCCTTTTGGACTACAAATGCACATTGTTGGCTCATGTCCAGCTTCTTATCCACCAGTACCCTCAAGTCTTCTTCAAGGCTGTTCTCAATCCCTTTAGCCCCTAGATTGTATTGATATCAGAGGTTGCCCCAACGCCAGTGAAAGACCCTGCAGTTGGTCTTAGTGAACCTCATGAGGTTCACCTGGGCCCACTTCTTCAGCTTGTCTAGGTCCCTCTGGATGACATCCCATACCTCTGGTATATTAACTGAAGCACTCAGCTTGTCATCTGCAAATGCTGCTGCTGGTGCACTCGATCCTGCTGTCTATATCATCAATGAAAATATTAAACAGTACTGCTTCCACTTTGGAACCCTGAGGGGAGCCATTTGCCACAAATCTCCATCTGGACTTTGAGCCATTAATCATTACCCTCTGGATGTGACCATTCAGCTAATTCCTTATCCACTGAACAATTCACCCATCAAATCCATATCTCTCCAACTTGGCGAGTAGGATGTTGTGGGGGACGGTGTCAAAGGTCTTACAGAAATCCAGATAGATGACATCCATATCTCTTCATTTGTCCACTGATGTAGTCACTCCATTGTAGAAAGGCACTAGGCTGGTCAGGCAGGACTTGCCCTTAAAAGAAGCCATGCTGGTTGTTTGTGATGTAGATGTAGATATGTATATTTGTGCTTTCTATCTAGTCAATACAGAAAAAATAAGAATTTCTACAAAAATACTTCTTTTTTTGGATGTCTCAAATATATCAGGAAAATCCATCTTCTAAAAATCCCTATTTCTCTACTTTAAATTAAAAAGGATCCTAAGCTTCAGTTGCTCAGATGTAGCCATGCTTCATGCATATTCTGCAAGCTAAAGTAAACCTCCAAGACACATCCACAGTCTTTGCTATTTCAAGGTCCTGTCAGCTTAAGGAAGTCCCTAAGTGAGCTGCTGATCTGTGTCCCCAAGAAGTCTCTGAAGTCATCGTGCTCAACTATATGAACGATAAACATCTACTTAATACTTTGACTAAATCACATTACACAGTCCCAACCCCATGGCATATCCCACACCTGCAATCAGTGACTCTTCATCTCTGTCAGATTCCTGGACAGCCAGTTTCTAAGGCCTCTGAAAAACAAGGTCTCTTTCAACATCAGTAACCCACAGATTATTTCAATTTTTTTTCTCCCTTGTCTTATCAGAGAAAATCCATCTAATGAATCTCAGTCACATGATGAAATATCCAATGTTAGTAATGAGGAGGATGAAAAATGTATATAAAATTGTTTAGAAAAGACATCATAATACACAAAGAAATTATGTAAATAGATAAAATCTGTAGGGAGAAAAAAAAATCTCAATAAATTACTCTGTGTATTTAGGCATTTGCTTTCCTAAAAATGGCTGTCAATTGCATTTAAAATGTTTTATGCTATTCCTCCCAGCTCCAAGGCTTCTCTGGAAGGGCATTTATGTTCCACAAATTTTTTGCTTCATATGCTTGGTCCCTACAGGCATGTCAGATTCTCTAGGACCAATCAGATCAGGCAAGACATCTGTTATTTGGCAACTTCACAGAGCGTGTGATATTCATCACCTTTAAAGGCAGTTTACATATCTAGGCAGATATGCACCTAAACTGATTAGTCTTTCATCTTAAGTTGAATGTCATTCTAAGATTTGTCTGAAACTTCTCTCCATTGTTCCTCGAATGTCTTTTGAGTGACACCAACTGCTTTTGCCTAATATAATGATGTGTCATGATTCTAGGAATAGTTCACTTAATAGATTGCTCCCAAAAACCTGTATACAGAAGCACCATATTTTTTTTTCTCTGCCAGCCAAGTTATCTTGCATCTTATCATGTACTTTAAAATGGCATCATCATCACACAGACTCATACCTCATACCACACTTCAAAACATACAACACACGCCCTCCATGTCATACAGTAGAACACTACTATGAAAGCTATCACAAACCCCTCATATTATTTCAGATACTTATAATTTAGGAAACCCCCCCAATTTTAAAAATATTCACGTGAAAATTTATATTTAAGCCTTGATTCCCCCACCAGATGAGAAACTAACCCAAGAACCATGTAATATGGACAGCTAGCTTATGGCAGAGGGATCTAGTCCTCTTTGTTATAGATGTGAGTCACCTGGCTTAAGTATATGTCACTCTATTATTAAGTCAGATGGTTTATGATGTCTTACTGGTTCATAAACAATAATCAATACCAAGTTTCTAAATCTTTAGTTCCCTTCACCTAGAAAGTAGAAGTTCATTATTAAGTGATGCTAGAAAAAATAAAAAATTTTACTCTCCAGATCTCTCTACACTTAACCAAAACACTGGTTGATATTCCTCACAAAAGCTTTTCGTTGCATTCTCAACAGACTGGAGTAAGTGTAATTAATATGATTAATCCTTCATTCTACTACTTTTTGCATCTCTTACATCTAGCCAATTAAGTCATAGACAACCTTTTTTCATGGAAAGAGAAACACAATGCCCATTCTACTCCACACACACAAAACTCATTACAACACTATGGTATACCTCTCTACAAAGAAAAGTTGATTGACAGCTTTTATTGACTTCTGATGGGTAATGTCAGTGATCCTGGGGGCAGAAGAGGTGAGGTGAGTCAAGGCAAAGAAAGGCAAGTAAAAAGGAAAGGAGAGATTCTGTCGCCCACACTGAGAAATAAAAAGTAGAGTTTAATATTTTGCTGTCTGGAAAAACTGAATCAAAAAAAAAAAAAAATTTTGGTGTGCCATAAGTTTCCTTTGGGATTTAGATAATATCATCATATTTATGGCATTTATGCTGAGTGGTCAACATTTAAAAAAAAAGGAAGTTTTAAAATTATGTTCAACACTCTTTCAAGTAGACCTTATTGCCAAAAGAATGCATACTTCATGTATTTTGTCTTTGATTTTATTTTTCTTAAATATAAGGTTAGATTGAGGCTTGATTTAGCTTTTCATACATCTGACAGTGATTTATTTATCAATGATGGATAGTGATCATTACCAAAATCATAAATAAATATGTAAATATATATATGACTGTACTTTCAGAAAGTTGCCCATTTCTTAGAGCTGACTTGGAACTAGTGATAGATTTGATAAAAGCTATTTGATATTGGGATTCTGTGCTGTTATTTCATGTCTTCTCACTACTCACAGAAGTGTTTTTTATAATTACTTACTGCATTTAGGTATCAAAAAACTTCACTTTTAAGAGTAGCAAGTATGTTTATTAGTTAGTCTATAAATAAGCAAAACTGGTTTGGGTTGGAAGGAACCTTAAAGATCATGTAGTTCCAACCCCATGCCATAGACAGGAATGTCTTACACTAGATGAGGTTTCTCAAAGCCCCATCCAGCCTGGTCCTGAACACTTCCAGTTATGGAACATACACAACTTCCCTGGGCAGCCTTTTGCAGTGCCTCATCACCCTCACAGTAAGTAACCTCTTCCTAATATCTATTCTAAACCTACCCTCTTTCAGTTTGAAAACATTATCCCCCTTCCTATCACTACACTCCCTGACAAAGAGTCTCTCCCCATCTTTCCTGTAGTCCCTCTTTAAACACTGGAAGGTCACTATACAGTCTCCCTAGAGTCTTATCTTCTCCATGCTAAAAACCACCAATTCTCTCATCCTGTCCTCATAGTGGAGGTGTTGCAGCCCTCTAACCATTTTTGTGGTCTTCTGCTGGACCCGCTCCAACATGTCCATGACCTTCTTACGTTGGGGACATCAAAACTGAACACAGGTGGGATCTCATGAGGGTGAAGTAGAGGAGGAGAATTACCTCCCTAGTCCTGATAGCCATATTTCTCTTAATGCAGCCCAGGATTAAATGGGTTATCTTGTCCGTGAGCACACATTGTTGTCTTATATTCAGTTATTCATCCACCAATATCCCCAGGTTCTTTTCTGTAGGGTTGCTCTCAATCCACTCATTGCCCAAAATGTATTTGTACTTTGGATTGCCCTGCCCCAGGTGCAGGACCTTGCACTTGGCCTTGTTGAACTTCATGATGTTTAGACAGACCCAACTCTCAGGCCTCTCAAGATCCCTCTGGATGGCATCCCTTCCTACAGAGTGTTGACTGCACCACACAGATTGATGACAACATCAGACTTGCTGAGGGTGCACTCAATCTCACTGTCCCACTGTCCATGTCCCTGACAAAGACATTAAACAGCACTAGTTTCAGTACTGATCCTTGAGGAATTCCACTCATCATTAGTCTCCACTTGGACATCAAGCCATTTATTGTAACCATTCAGCCAATTCCTTTTCCACCAAGTGGTCCAGCCATCAAATCCCTGTCTCTTCAAATTAGAGAAAAGGATATCATGCAGGATCCACCAACATCGTAACACCTTTCTAGAAGTCCATAAAATTTGTCAGGCACAATTTCCCCTTAGGGAAGCCATGCTGGCTGTCACCTATCATCTCTATATTTCCATGTGCCCTAGCATAGTCTCCAGGAGGATCTGCTCCATGATCTTGCTGGGCACAGAGGTGACACTGACTGGCCTGTAGTTACCTGGGTCTTTTTTTTATTATTTTGATTTCAAATGTAAAGACAGAGGCAAAAAATGTTGTTGAGTACCTCAACTTTTTCCATATCCTGGGTAACGACATCTCCCATTTCCACATGAAGAGGGCCCACATTTTCTCTAGTCTTCCTTTTATCACTGTCATACCTATGGAAGCTTTTCTTGTTTCCCTTGACATCCATAGTCAGATTTAATTGTCAGGGCTTTGGCTTTCCTAACTTGTCCCTGCTTCCACCCTCTGTAGGCTTCCTTTTTTGTTATTTGTGTTTGTCCACGACGTACCTTGTTTGTCCATGAAAACCTCCTGACATTTTTGCCTGACTTCCTCTTTGTTCATATTTTCCTTTCCTGAACTTGAAGGAGGTGGCTCTTGAATATTAACCAGCTTTCTTGGGCCTCTTTTCCCTCCAGGGCTTTATACCATGGTACTCTATCAAGCACATCCCTGAAGACACTAAAATCTGCACTTCTGAAGTCCAGGGTAGTGAGTATGCAGTGCACCCTTTTCCCTGCCCTGATGAACTTGAACTCCACCATCTTGTGGTCACTGCAGCCAAGGCTGCCCTTGAGCTTCACATTTCCCACTAGTCCCTCTTTGTTGGTATGAACAAGGTCCAGCATAGCAACTCTCCTTGTTGGTTTCTCTATCACTTGGAGAAGGAATTTGTCATCAACACATTCCAGGAACCTCCTGGATTGCTGCTGTCCTGTTGTGCTCCCCTTCCAACAAATATCAGGGTGGTTGAAGACCCCATGAGGACCATGGCTTGTGAACATGAGGCTACTCCTATCTGTCTCTAGAAGGCTGTAGCAGGTGCAGTATCCCTGACAGACAAAACAGACAAACCCAGGGTGTGCTGGATCAGTTTGACACCTTGGCCATTAAGCTGCACCTCACAGTGATTAACCTGGCACCTCAGGGACTAGACCCTTAGTTAACAGGCTGAATCAGGGCTTGTCTTGGCTTGTCCCCTCAACCAATTAGAATGACCACAGTCCACCCTCAGTTAGGGTATAAATGGGGTCCCATCTAAGAACCAGTGGAGTTTGTTCCCCAAAAAGCAGCAGACCTGGCAGTCAGACCCTCCCCCTGGACAAGCTATCCAAGGATAGTTCCATGGATTGAGTGAATCTCCATGGATTGAGTGAGCCTCACCCTCACCTTCAGGTGAGTGGTATCTTGGGCACTCTTGTGTGGGAGCTTTCCCCTTGATGAGTGAGTGTGTGCTCATTTTAGTTCATATTTTTTTAAGATTTAGGAATTAGTTGTACAGCGTTTAATTACCAACAGACATGCAAACTTGTATTTGATCAGAAGGAGTGCTGGGCAACTTTGGTTACTATAAACCCTGATTCTTGAATAGTGGCTGCTGTTTGTTTTGTGGGTGCCTACATGACAAAGGACTAATCCACTCAGTCTTCCTGGTCAGGCTGCCTGTACTAGATAGTGTGATCTAGTAAAACTAAAAGTATAAAGAGAACTGAAACATTAAATCATTTATTCAGAAGAAAATATATTCTTTAGGAATTTTATTTAAACAACATTACTTTATAAATCCTTGCTTGGAAGGAAATTTATTACTTGAAACTCTTTCTTCAAGAATAACAAAAGAACAGGATCTAAATCACAACATCTAACTCACACAGACTTCCAACTTTTTCTTGTCCCATTAATTACTGAAGTGAGAACAGATTAATTTTCTTCAGTAATAAGTTGACCAATATGATTTTAGGTAAAAATATGCAGACAAAACAAACAAAACCATCTGAAACTAGGGCAAGCTGAGCATTTTAAAAGCTAAACTAAGCTTTTTCTGAACTCCATATCTGATCAAATATTTCTTAGTCTTATAGTGTCAGCATTTTACAAGAAATTCAGGACAAATCCAATATTCAGAGAAGCTCATATTAATCACTGCCTAAGTAAAAGAGCAAATGTTAGTATTTCATTTCAGAAAATATTTATGAATTATTCACTGATAGTTTTGTCTTTCTTAAGGGCTATCAGTTTGACATTCCTTTTTCTTACTTATATTTATAATTGTATAGAATAGCAGATTCTGTTATGAGAAAAATACAAAATATTTTCATAACATTGCAGACGAAAACTATTCTTTGAGTTCACTTATACAACTTCAACAAAAAGTTGTACATCCACTATGAATACCAATAGGTATTGCTCATCTGTTCTGTAGGTGTTGCACAAATACGACTTTTTGCACTAATTCAAGTAAGAAATAGAAAATATTCCTACAGTCTTGTAAATCACTATACAGTTAAGAAAGGCAACATCTCTTCTTAAAGAATGGTATTCACATGCCAGTGGTCATGCTTGGAACTACCAAGACAATTGTGCAAGTTTTTCCAGTTTATAGACTACAAACCTTGCAGGTGTTATTTCTCTATCTTGTATAAGCAGAAACCTGTTCAAGCTTTGAAGAATTTAAACCTAGTCCATCACTTTTTTTTTTTTTTTTTTAATGAGTAAAAGTATCAACAAACAATTAATCTCAACATAAGCAGATTAAAATCAGAAATTAGTTGAGTGATGACTGATTGTTTGAAGTTTGGTCGACACTGTTTATCATAAGATAAGGCAGTCTCAGAAAGGAGAATGGGTGATGGATTAAGGGCTGAATAAGATAAGAAAGAGGAATGGGTGCTTAAAGAATGATAAAATAATCCTTTAATCTCCACCAGACATACATCCTTGAGGATAAACACCACGTGGAAGAGTCAGCAAAGTCCCCAAAATTGTGCCCTGAGTTTGAACTATCTCATTATAATATTATTTTAAAGTGAAAACTACACTTCCTAGCTAGAAAAAATCCCTTACCCAAATAAACCCCTTACCCTCTAAGCATGCATAATACATTTAAAATGCACTGTACCTTCAAATCAAGTTGATCAGGGAATCCTCCAATAGCTTTCAAGTGGGAGTGTACTAATGAAATAAGTAAGAGTGTTCATACGTTTGAATGGTATATATTTGTTGCCTGGCCATAGCCAGGTGTGATAGCTTTGTGAATCACCACCTAGCACCCTTTTCTGCACAGAACTTGAATAAAGCTAATATCTCAACTCTATGTGTGTTTTGGTTCTTTGCACATCAGGTAAAAGAACTGGAACTGGGACAATGCCACTACTACTATCTGTTTCAACTACAGCGAGCTCCAATAAAGAAATTTAGTAAATTGTTAGATTTCAGTTTCAAAATGGAAAGAAGAACCTGAAGGTGCTCACAGCACTGCTTTTGACTCTCTTTTGTTTGACTAGACAGAGATCTTTGGATTACTTTTTTCTCTAATAAAGTCAATCTTCAGCTTAAGTGATATGTAACATGTGTAAGCCAAGATCAAAGAACCAAGTGGAGATATTTTCAATATCTAAAGAGAGCTTTTCTCAGTTTACTCCTTTAAACTGTTCAGTAAGAAAGGCAGGAAGAACCAATCCAGAGTACCAGGAGTATCCCTAAATGCTATCAGAATTTTTTTCTTTTAAAAATTTACCAGATGTTTATGTCCACATGTTATAACTAATTCAGTCCCTAATTCATCTGTTGGAACTTTGTTCTGAGTTTCTCCTTTTGTTTCTCCTCATTCTGGAGGAGTGTAGTCATTATCTCCAGACAGAGAGGGACATGAAGAGCATGACAATTCAAAGCAGTCTTAAGGGCATTTAAGAAAATATTTTAAACAAACAAATAAACTCCAATCCTAGTATTATCCTGATTGCTTTTTAGCTGTTTTGCCTATTAAGATATCAGTGATTTCAAGTGATAGCAAGGCTTGGAGATGTAGTATTGGATCATTAAGGGGCTTTGTCAATATCTGGAAAAACAGATGATGGCCTTCTGCTCTCTAGTTATCTACTTTCTGTGTTCCTAAAGCTGCTATCATTTCTATTTGCCTATAACATGTTGCATACACCTATGGGGTTGCATAAATAATGATTAGGATATTGTAGGATACCAGGTTTCATATATTGCTTTTGTCAGTGACAATAATTTTTCTGCTTCACTACTTTTATTAGTATTTAATGTGTTTCCAAGCTTCTCCATAGTTAGTGAACTTAATATAAAAGGAAACTTTGAAACCTTAAAATCTGTACATCTCACACAAGAAGACAGGGAGGTCATATTTAGAAAATTACTTTGGAGCAGGGCTATGTATTGAAAATGTAGAAGTCAGGCAAATGAAATGCATGAAATCTTAAAATAAGAATCCCCTTGAGAGACTTAAGTAATGTTCCAGGTGTAGTGTTTATTTCTTTTTCTGAAATTCTTCTCTGTTTGTGACATGGTAGAAAGATATATAGGTACAAAAAAAAAGTCAAAAGCTTCTAAGGTAAACAGTTCTGAAAGCTTACTGCCAAGAAAGCAGCACAATGTGGATGCTAGAAAAGGTATCTCTAGATCCCTTTTTTGCTTTACTGAAGTGCATAACATTCCATCTCTTGAAGAGCTTCTTCATGTTTCATGCTTCAAATATAATTTCTGCAGGAGAAGGAAATATATGTTTATTTGGGGTATTACTTTGTATCCAGTGATAGAATGTGTAGGAATGGTTCAAAGTTGTGTCAGGTGTTGTTTAGGCCTGACATTAGGAAGAAGTAGGAAACACTGAAACAGGCTTTAAGAGTTTTAAGTGTTTAAGGGGCATTTGGACAATGACCTTAATATGCTTTTACATTGGGTCATCCCTGAAATTATCAGGTGGTTGGACTAGGTAATTGTTGTAGGTCCCTTCCAACTGAAATAGTCTAGTCTAGTTTAAACTAGTCTATTCGATTTCATTTGATTCATTTATTTATTTGACTAAATCACTCTTCAAATTCTTATTGCTATTTACTTAATTGTCTGTTTCTCCTGGGATGGGTGGTCATGGTATTTGCGCCTGGCAGTTTGAAATTATGCATAAAACACTGTAAGTTGTTTGTTTCTGTGCAAGTACATCTTCCAACACATCTAAGCCACAAGTTGTTCTGCTGTAATTATATAACCCCATTATAATTGGACAGTGGGAGAAAAGTATGCCATATAAGGTAATTTGATGCTAGACGTTACAGTAGGATAATGTATCGTGATTAAAACAGTGAAACATATTAATAGTAGAATAAGGACCATGCTCCTGAAATTATGTATTACTATAAGTCACAGGATCTTAAAATATTTTTTTCTGATTTATGAAATTGGAAGAAACTTATGAACAGTTTATTGTGTTCTTCATTTGAAAATATGAAATTTTATTTTAAAAAGTGTATGCGTTTGTGTTACACACACATACCTACAGATTAGCATACATGCAAGAATGAGAATCCATTCCTCATATTAGAATATGAACACACAGCAAAGTGTCCTTTCTTAGAATATGGTCCAAGTAGAAGCATGCAATTATTGAAGTCTATTTTGTAAAATCTCTATTAATTTCATTGTGGCAAAAATTTCATTTCACTGTATGTATTCTTTATTTTACCATTCCTCTCAATGTACTTTTCCATAAAAATTCTAGATTTAATTTTGTCCTCACATGATTCTATTTTAGTTACTTTTACCTTCTTTTACGCTTGTACCTGATAATCATTTTTACATTAATCTGGCCACTGAAACTAGGATATTAAGGGTAGCTTAAAATTTACTAATAGTATGTCCAATCATTTATTAAAACATCAGCAGGGACACTAAGAAGAGCTTAGTAAAACCTTGTACTCCATTGTCATGTGACACTCTTGTTACATGTGTCACTCTTGTCCACACAGATCATGCTGTCATGCGTAGTCAAGACTCAGTGCAACTGTCACAGATACTGATAACATTTAGGTTGTGGATATAGCATTGTCTCTTTCCAACTGTGTGCACCTCCAGGAGAAAACTATCTGAGAATGCTGCAGCCTGTGTGTTTGGAAACAAAGACTGGTGTGCTGCACTGACCTGAAGGAGACAGAATGAATGAATGTGGTAACACTACAGGCTAAATTTATACAAGTCAAATGAACATGCTTGGGGCTGTTCTCTGGCACTGATACCAACTGGCATGGGATTGCACCCATCTGAAACAGTTGCAACCAGTGCAAATTACTTACTGGAACAGTTTTTAGCTCATGGTATCTCCTGAGTCATACCTGGGAACTGTTTGGAAGAACACCAGTTTATTCATGACAAAATGATGTGAGGAACCATGTTAAGAACAAAACAATACAAATCTTTTCTATGTACATTAACTGCCAGTGTTCATTATATGGCCACTTTAAATTAAATTAAATGAATAAAGGCTGCTTCTACAGTAGTGAATTTAAGCAGATGGCAGTTCTTGGGGATTTTGGTGGGGATTTCAAATGAAACAGGAAAACTGCTTTCAGAATCAGTTATGTACTTATCAAAATATTATTTTGAAATTCACTAAAATCTCTGAAGCAGAAGCTACTGGATTTAGGATCTTCACGCTGTACCATATGAATATTTGAATTTTGAGTTTTGTTTTGTCTCATATGCTCAAAAGAAATGATTTGTTGTTGTTTTTGTTTTATATTAACAATACAAATCAAATGTTGAGTAAAAAGAGTAAATGGCATGTATCTCTGAAAACAACTCCATCATAGGTAGTCTGGTAGAATATTATAAAAACACAGGTTACATTTCAGTCTGCAAGGAAGGGAGATTAATTGTAGAAAGATTCATGTTTGGTCAATAACCATTTTTTGCAGTGGACTCACAGCAGTTGTACATACCATTACTTCAACAGTCCCTTTCTAATGGCAATGTTTCTATGGATAGGGACAGTTTGTTTCTATATGGCAAGAATTAACCAATCTATACTCGTGCCAAGAGGAAACATTTTCTTTTTTTCAAAGCAACATGGGCTTTTTAAGAAAACAAAAGACTAGATGTAACTCACAGATATCCACCAGAAATGAATTAGAGGCTGCTGAATTTGGTGGGGCAGAAGGTGTTTCTCCTTTACCAGTCCTGTACATCTGAAGCTGCTTTGTTCCCAGCTTCAGCCAGTGAGCCAGCCAAAGACTGAGCATCCTAATAGATGTGCACACACAGACAATGTGCAAATGGCTGACCACACAGAGGGGAAAAATTGCCTTCACCATCATCTACATAAATGCACAACATTTACATGAAGTTAGCAGTCCATTCAAACTGGTTCTCTTCCACAAATGATGAACACTGAAGGTGGTTAGTCTTCACTGAAGTAGCTTAGACATTCCAGCTGTCTAGATGTTAATCTCAGGCCTTTCTCCATTCCAGTTGTTGGCTTCTGGACCTACAAGCCCCTCAGTTTCACAGTCCCGCTCCAGCTGCTGGTACTCAGTCCTCTAATCCTGTTTGCTGGCTGATCTTACTTGAAATTTACTCATTTTCACCACTCAGAACAGAAGTGCACAGGAAGAATGACTTTGACATAATATGCTTGATTTTTGTATTAAATATTCAATATACAAATAATTAGATCATTATATTTCACTTACATAATTGTGCATTATTCATTCATCTCTTAATACTGTAACTGAAACTTTTCTGCTCCCGCTTAGACTTTACTGTACCCACTTTTACAATGTTTCACTTATGCAACATTTGTATCATCCAGATTTATATAACAATTCTATTTATCTTAGGTTACCTCACTGATAGTCAGTGACTTCTGCAGTATTTCTTCAGAAGCTGAAAATTTTTTAAGGTAAGCAGAAAAATATACTTAAAGATCACAGAATCACAGAATCATCTAGGTTGGAAAAGACCCATGGGATCATTGTGTCCAACCATTCACACTACTCTACAAGTTCACCCCTAGACCATATGCCCCAACACTACATCTAAGTGATTCTTAAACACATCCAGGGATAGCGGTTCATGTGTTGGTGCATGTATTGGTACATATTTAAATATAATCCAAGAATAAAATGTCATCATGTTGAAATTAAGACTGAAAGCATATATCAGCTCTCATGGTTTTAAAAAAAAATGAAACAAAATCATAAAGATATTGTATTTTTCTTGCACCAGTATATTACAAATACAGAAAACTCAGCTTTATGTTTACCCATGAAGGAAACAGGTGATCTAAACAAAGCAATAGACCTGCCTAATTCTACTTTGGTACTGTAAGACTTTATTTATTGGTAAGGCACTTCAATACTTGTGAACCCAGGTAGGACTGTACTGTGTTTTTAAAATCCTGGACCTGACTTCATCTCAACTAGTTTGTACTTCAGTGATTTTCTTAAATTAGGAACCAGTTTGTCCATGTCTATCTCCAGGCAGAGAATTCACTGCGGGGTTTGTCCCCATTTCTTCCATTTGTGGATATTGGCTGGTATGTCCTGTGCCATCTGATATAGATAAATCTAATGATCTTACAGAGCTCTCTTCCGTTTAATGCTGGGATAGAATCTGAAGTCCTTTACATTGAGTGGACGCATACCACCAGAGAAAAATTCAGATTTTAAAAAGGCTGAATAGTTCCCTCAAGAAACCTCTTTCAGTAAAAGGAGCATATAGTGCTTTTTGTATCTTGTCTCAAACACCTAAACTGAGTGCATAAAATTAGATGGGATTCTCCAAGTGGTGTGATATATAAGATCCAACAATGAATAAGGTCATCGATCCTTTTAAAACCATTGACGTTAGCAACAGATAATTAAATTCTAAGTGCTTTTGACCTTTATCTAATCTCTCTTATATCTTAAGCATTATACTGAAGAAAACTGTTGCCTTCAAGCAAGTTGTAAAGGGATGATGTGTTTCATGAATTTTCTGGTATAGCAGTGGTTTCTTTTTATGATTGGAAGTCTAGCAATTGTCTCTGTGATTATAAACATTAGATGTCATTATCAATACTTAGAGCAATGATAATCTTTTCTTCCCCAACCGTGCCTTTTATACAGTGTACCAGTTAATGTTAACTGTATAGTGCTTTCGGTATTCACAGTGTTCTTCCATTTAGATTGACAAAGAATGCACTAAAAACAGTGATAAAATGAAGTAGATAAATTAATTTTATAGTTTAAAACATTCATATTACAGACAATACTTAACTCTCCATAACTGCTAAAGAAGTAATCTAAATGCTTCTTATGGTTATTTTCTCCCCCTTCTTTTCTTCTTTCAATTGTTCATCTTATTTCTTCTTTCTCCATCTCCTTTCCCCTACAGATAATGATCTGTGGAAATTTAGTGTCACGGAACCTATGAAAACAGATATTTGACTCTCATACTGCAGTTCCACTACTATATAAAGAATAGTGGGGGTGTACACAACTAAGAATATTCAAGAACTGAGATCTTTTGAAATGCTTTATTCTTAGATCACTTCACAATTAGCTCACTTTTTTTTTTTTTTTTTTTTTTTCCTGCTGAACAATAGCATTTTCCTAAAAAAACTTTTGTAGAGATAGAAATATTCTTCCCAGACATAGCTGTGAGACAAACAGTTTTACTATCTTGGACACAAACTACTTACCTTTTTTCACTTTAACATGAGAACACAATCAGAGATATAACTGCAGCTTGCATAATTATCTTTCCTTAATTTGATATTCTCTGTTACCAAAAAGGTGCTAAGCCATAGTTACTACTATCTTGTAGTTGTCAGTGACAGACATACTACCTAGAAACTACCAAACCATATGAAACCAGGTCAGTTTTGGACAGGAAAGAAGAAAATATCTTACTCCTTCTCAAGAAAATAGGACTGGAACCTCACAGCAGCCTCCCATTTTTGCCTTCTGGTTAACACAGAAAACTCTGTTTAACTTGTTTAGTCATTTTGAAATAGAAGAAGGCAGTTGATTTGCAACAGTTCTGTCAGATGAGTATCTCACAAAAATTTAGTAGTTGCTGAATAATTTTCTGCCAGCTTAAGTCTATCAAGGCTTCAAAGAGGGACTTCCCCACCTCCCCAGAAAAGACAGAAAGGTTGTCCATAATTCAAGACAAACATAATCTTTAGGGTAAAATGTTCCAATTAATCTAAAATAACTAAAATGTTTTATTTTCTTGGCACAATTTCTTGACTGAGGCTGAAACCCAAACAGAAGCACTACAGCCTATATATGCCGATGTCTCTACCAAATCAGACCCCTGAAGGACTGAAATGGCTGGCCAGAACTTAGGCTGCATGGACCTTCTCACCTAAAAGTTCTCCACAGAAGGCAGTGGTGGATGTCATAACTGCAAGTGTGCCCAGCTAGAAGAATTCTTCAAACAAGTAGCTATGTTACTAGAGGAGCTCAACAGGCAGCACAGTATCTGGGAATGAAGCCGGAGGTCACTATGTGGTATTGTGTGCTGTCCCAGGCTGAACAGCAACACTCATTTGCCAGCTAGACAATTTCTCTAGAGAGGTTTGCTGCCTATCAGGAGCTCACATTCACATCATCGCTGACAAACTGCCAAACAGATGATCATCTGTTTGTACAATTCTACGTAGGGTCTAATGATACTGTGACAAGGAAACTTAAAACCCTCAAAAAGGACTATGTGTCCCTTGGAATAATATTAAAAGGATCTGGGATGCAGGTTGTGTTGTCCTCTATCCTTCTAGTCAGAGGGAGGGATTTAGGAAGAAAGAGACATAGTGAACAGGTCAAAGCATTTCTAGTGCCATGCTCAAGGTTTTTGGCTTCTATGATCATGCATCTACCTTTAAGAAGCCAGGGCTGTTGTGAGTTGATGGAATTGATCTGACCAAGTGAGTTCTGAGCAACAGAAAAGAGACAGGGTCTGCTGACATATATTAGGAACCAACAGGGAATCACCTGTGAAATACCTCAAAGGAATTAGAGAACATTCCTTTGATAAGGTGTTAAGGTCAGTAGCCCAATTGAAATGCCTCTATACCAAGGCCCACAGCATAAATGACAAGCAGGAGGAGCTGGAAGAGATTGTGCAGCTAGAAAGCCATGATCTAACCACTATTACTGAAACTTAGTGGGAAGAATCACACAACTGGAGTGCTAAATTTGGCTATAAACTATTCAATAGAGACAAGGAGGAAAGGAGTGCTGGGGTATAGCTTTGTATATATATATAAAAAAACCAGATTGACTGCAGAGAGCTGTCTTCAAAAAAACAGTGATGAACAGATTGAAATCTTATGGGTAAAAATTAGGGGTCATGCCAAAAAAGAAGACCTCTTGGTTAGTATTTACTAAGACAAAGCATTTGTACCGAAATTGCACAAAGCATCATGCTCACAGGCTCCAATACCACTGGGGTGTTTTAATCATTCTGTCATCGTCTGGAAAAGCAGAAGAGCAAACTGTAAGCAGTCCAGGACCCCTGTTGGAGAACATGAATAAAGAGGGATTGTACAGGTATGTTAGCCAGAAAATGAAGGCAAAAGAAACTGTGCCTCCCCACAATAAATGAGACAGGGGATATGGTGACAACAGGGAGAAAGCTAAGTCCTCAACAACTTTTTAAACTCAGTTTTCACTGGCAATCGCTCTTCCAACATCTCTCCAGTCCCTGAATCTGAGAAGGACTAGGAGAATGAAATTTGACTCACTGTAATAGAAGATCAAGTTCAAGATCATCTAAGGAAACTGAACATATGTAAGTCTGTGGGATCTGATGAAATGTATCCCAGAGTCCTGAGGGAAATAGCAGATGTAGTTGTTAAGTAAATTTCCATCATATTTGAAAAGTCATAGCAATCAGGCAAAGTACCCAGAGACTGCAAAAAGGGAAACATCACATCCATTTTCAAAAATGGAAAAATAGAGGACTCTGGCATCTACTGACTAGTTAGCCTCACCTCTGTGCCCGATAAGATTATGGAGCAAATCCTCCTGGAAGACATGTCAAAACATATGGAAGACAGGAAGATGATTAAAGACAGAAAACACTGCTTCACCAAGGGCAAATCATGCCTGACTTATCAGTGGCATGCTATGATAGAGTAACTGTCTTAGAGAAGAAATAAAGAACTAATGATGTCACCTACCAGAACTTCTGTAAGGCCTTTGACATGGACCCACACAACAACCTTGTTTCTAAATTGAAGAAACATGGATTTGATGAGTAGACCGTTCAGTGGATGAGGAACTGGTTGGATGGCGACATTCAAAGAATTATAGTCTATGTCTTAATGTTCAAAGGGAGATCAGTAGCAAGTACTGTCCTTCAGGAGTCTGTACTGCAAACTGTACTGTTCAATACCCCTATTAATGATATAGACAGTGGGATTGAATGAAACCTCAGCATGTCTGCAGATGACACTAAGATGAATAGTGCATTTAATATGCTAGAGGGAAGGTATGCCATCCATAGGGACCCTGACAACCTTAGGAGTGGGCCCACAGGAGCCTCATGAAGTTCAACAAGGTCAAGTGCAAGGTACTGCACTTGGACTGGGGTAGTCTCTGGTATCAATGCAGGCTGGGGCATGAAGGGATTGGTAGCTGCCTTGTAGAGAAGGACTTCAGGGTACTGGTGGGTGAAAAAGTAGACCAGGGACTGTAGTCACAGGACAAGGGACAAGACTTTTAAACTGAAGGAGGGTAGGTTTACATTGGGCATAGTAAAGACATTTTTTATTATAAGGGTGGTAATACACTGGAACAGGTTGCCCAGAGAAATTTTGGATGCCCCATCACTGGAACTGTTCAAGGTTAGGTTAGGCAGGGCTTTGAGCAACCTGATCTAGTAGAAGATGACCCCATCCATGGTAGAGGCTTTGGACTGGATGACCTTTAAAGGTTCCTTCCTACCCAAACCCTACACTACACAAATCATTCTATGATTCTACCAGTCTATGATACAGTACTAACTGTTCTTGGTTTTTTCCCTTTTCTATGCTTCCTTCTCTGTCTTTTTTATTTTTTTTCATATTTCTTCCAACTTTTATGACCTTTATTTCATGTTCATCCTCTTCCTTCCTAATTTACCAGGTTCCTAATGTTGTGGCAAACATTTATGTACTTATGCCTCCCTGCCTTCCTCACCAACCATTCCTCTTTTACTAAACACTTTATTGCAATGGATGTAAAAAGACTGAACAGTGAAGACTATTGTTCCAAGACAGATCCTTCACTTTTAGGTGAATGTGCAATTTTTATGTTGTCAGAAACCTAGGACAAACAAAATTACTTTCAAACAGCTTTTTCTCAAAGAAGCCCCCATAGTCTTCTTCAATTTTGTAGTGCATCTGTCTCTTAGTCAGAGATTCCACACTGCTAGGATTTCTCTACACTTCAGTTTTGTTGGGTTTTTTTTTTTGGTTGGTTGGTTGGTTTTTTGTTTGGTTGTTTTTCTGTTTGTTTGGTTTGGGTTGGGTTTTTTTTCCTCAGCCTGAGCTTATTAAAAATCCATCCTTTCTCTAACATAAGCAGTTTTAAATCTTTCTCATGAGAACTCTTACTTTAATATTCTCCTCAAAAAAAAAAAAAAAAAAAAAAAATCAGTGAGATTTTATGTCTTACTTAGGCACAGACTCCAAAATGCTTCTGCTTCTTTCCAACCCATACAGGAGAAAAAAAAAAAAAAGGAAAAAAGCCACAGGATAGAGCCCTAAATAGTATGTGAAATATTTGTAGTCTAAAAACTTTGTATTTCATGCTGCCTGTCATTCTGAGTGCTTTTAAAATAAACTAGTCAAAGTATAATTGCATTGTAACACTGTACAGAATTGAGAAGAAAAAAATAATTTCTAGGCCAGACCTAATCCTTTGTAAAACTGAGGAAAAAATAAATATCTTCTGACAAAGAATGGATATGCATTCTCCATTGTGTTTCGTTTCTAATTCCCAGGTTGTAGTTTGATCCTTGGTCAAATTCAACTAAATAATTTCAGTTGCAATAGTTTTGTATGCTTGTGCATCTTGAAGTCTAATAAAAAAGAACACTGTAGTCTACGTTTTTTATGATGCTCAGTTCTAAACATTATTTAAAGTCAGTGAATGCTGAAAGAATTGTTTGCTGCTCTTCTCAGTGCAGTGAGAAAAACATCAAATACATGAGGGACACAGATCAGTTCCTTATCTAGAGTAGATTGGTATTATATTATGGAATTCAAGGGGATATCTTTTATTGTTGATGGTGTTATCTGCAGTAGTAGATTATGCAACGACTGACTTGAAATGTGAGAAGGAAAAACTATGTGGAAACAATAAAGTTTAATTTAAGACTATAGAATACTGAAAGTATCCTTTGAGGGCTAGGGGGTAATTAGACAGTAAGAGATTGTTCCTTGTAAAATGAGATGAAATTTTATTTTCTAAAGGTTAAAGTAAAAGGCTACCTGACAATTAAAAAACAATGTGTAGGAAGTTGCATATCTGATTCTCTTTTCCTTGAGTAGGACAGTATTTTACTTTAATAAATAGACAGACTACCCCTTTTTTCCCTAGGGAAAGCACAGCTGAATTCTCACCTAAGGTTGAATGAATACACTTGACTGAAACAAGGGACTTCCTTTCAATATGCCTTTCTTTTTTCTCAGAACAAATGCTCATAGTCTTTAAGGGTTCAAACATGTTTACTTAAACACACAGTCCATTTTCTCGTGTCAACACTGTGCCTATGATACCTTTGCACTCTGTATCTTATTGATGGTAACATGTCTCTTTTCTTTCAAAGTATATCATTATAAGAAGGAATAGGAAAATTTGTGTGAACTCTCATTACAGTGCTGTCTGAAGGAAAAAAAAAGTTAATAAATGTCTTTCTGAGCTTTTATAACATTATTTATTCAGAAAGAAATGAAAGCAAAGTGTTACAATAGTGCTGCACTGTAATTCTTCCTCTAGCAGAGTACCCTTTAATGCATGTCGGTCTATGTTGGGGCCTATCTCTGCTGCCCAACCACCTCACACACAAACACACAGAGTATCTAAGGCCACAGCTTTCCCTGCAGAGGTGTAGGAATGAGTTTCCTAACTTGTCATCTTCCATGGGCTGCAAGGGAATATTTATTCCATCACCAGAAATGCCTTATCCCCATCTTTCTTCTCTGACCTAGTTGTGTTATTCCACAATTTAAGGCTCATATATTCCATGTAATTTTAAACTTTTGAATTTGTTTATATACTTTCAGTTTTTGCACTTCTCTTAAAAACTATTTCTCCCCACTTAGAACTTGCATTTTTCCAGTATTTAAAGCCCATCATATCATACAAGATAGATACATAAAGTTTGATCTATAAAATGCTGGAATCAGTGGAAAGGTCTCAGTGAATTTCATTAAAATTATTAAACCTTGAAATTTTTTCATTATTCATTTATAGATCACCTTACCAGGTTTCTAGTTATTAAAGTTTCTGTTTCCTTAATGCCTCCCACTTATCAACATAGGACACCTTTAAGTAAGCATATCTTGGTGAGTAGGGTCTACCTGAAGGACAGGAAGAACGATAAAGTTTATTGTTGTCAACTTGCTTCTCTTTTGTCTACACAGCTCAATTAACCTGGCTATTTTTGTGTAACTTGTCTAGCTATGTAACTCATGTACTGATGTCTAAATTGGTATTTATACAACTCTGCCTCCTCTGGAATTACTGAAATCAAGCAAAGTACTTGTTTATGTGCTTTCAATAAAGAATGAGAGCAATTCTATAATCCAAACATAGTTAAAAACCTACCTAAATTTTGTAATATTCAAGCCTAAATGAGTTGTAATGTTTTCCTGAATTGTATCTATTGTTGGTGCAAACTTTTATTTGGCATTATCATTTGTTTTTCCTAGTTTAAGGTTGTTTTATTATATTCTGCCTATGACTCTCATTTTGCAATGTTATTTTTCATTTTTTTTTTATTTCTAAATGTAATTTCAGAAACTCTCAGTTGTGTTTCACGGGCAAATTACATCCACACACTGGTTATCTGCTCTTCTAGGTTATTAATGAGACACTTCAACTGACAAAATCATATCTGACTCAGTGAAAACAGCACAGGAAGTTTTCACTGAAATACAGAGAAATCAACATAACATACATTTGCAGCTGACATGTTTAATGCTTGGAGCACATGTTATCTTTATCTGTCACTTGCTAGCCACTTCTTCCTGCTAATTTCTTCTCTTATATACCTATATGACTTTTGCCTATGAATTCTAAATTATACAACAGTTTTGACTATTTTAATAATAATTAAAAATAAGTAAATGAATAAATAATCTGGTAAAATGAATGTAACATGTTAAAAGAATCATATATATATCAGAGTAACAAATCTGGTTTTATAAAATATTTTTTTCCTGCTATGAGGGTGATGTTTTTTAAATAACATGAAGAGTTCTAAGGACAGAATCATGTTCTGTGTTCCTCAAAAGAGCCTGGGAAATAAAATATAAAATTTGTTTAATTGAAGTGATTCTTGAAGCACTCTTAAGAAGGATTAGGAGTAAGTAAAAGATTAATTGTGTAGAACTAATCTCCAGTTCAGAGATGTGGGTTTATTACTATGTTAGATGCCATGTTGCAATTCTGATTTAGTGCTAATTTAACAAAATTCACTGTTTTCAATGTCATCTTCCAATTGTCTTGCAAGTGTTATTTTATCAACAGAAGTGTGCTGTACAGAAGCAGTTAGTATTCTATTTGGTCACACAGAAAGTACAATTCTCTGTATACTGGCTACAGCTTTAATGAATGAGATCTATTCCAATTTAAACTAACATGAATTTAATTTCATGGCCCCAATATTGAATAAAATATTTCTTTTTCTTAATCTGAAAAATATATTTACTATTAATAGGTGTTTGATTAATAGCCATGATTCTAGATGATTTTCCAACAATATTTAATATATATCAGCTAGACTAGATTGTCTAGGTCTGTGTCCAGTTAGATTTTGAAACTTGTTCTAGGAAAAGAGACTTTACTGCCTTCCTGGGAAACCTGTTTCAGTGTTTGATACCCTCACAATAGCCAAGATTTTTTGTGTGTGTATTTCAGAATAGAACCATTGCTTTTGTCCTCATTGGACACCACTGAGTAGAGTTTGTCTTTGCCTTCCTTACATTTCTCTCCCCTTTGATAAGATCTCTCCAGGTTTTCTCCAAGCTGAACAGTCCCAGGTCTCTCAGCCTTTCCTCATATGACAGGTGCTCCAGTGCGTTTACTCCTAACTGTTTGGGACAAAAAAAAAAAAAAGAATGCCCATAGTCCCCATCATCTAAGCTTCCATTTTCCATGAGCCTACAGTTTGCTGTGGGCTGTGTACCTCCTGTGACCCTTTCTTACATGTGGCCATCCTTGGTCTGCTGTAAAAAGCTGAGAATTTTCCTGTAGTCTGTGCTCCTACTGGATTCGCCAGTAACACCACTTCCTGCTCCTGCTTGTGGACCACTCATATGACAAGGACAAAGGTAAGTTCACAGTTTGGAATGGATCTACCTGTCCCTCTATATCTTGCTTTCATTTTAAGTGTTATACTACAGTCCTCAAAGAAACAAACCTTCTCCTGAAGTCTGTGCCTGAAGCAAAGCATATGCACACATTCTCCAACAGACATGTTTTGCTTCAGGAGAGGAAATATTTTAGCACTGACAGCTGCATTAGGTATTCCTTACATGCGTGACAACCTTTCCCCTCAAGCTGAACTAATCCTCCTGCTGTCTTTCCTTGGAACAGGTCCTTCTTGGATCTGTCAGGTGACCTTATAAAGGGCTTTCTAAGCTGGGAAAAGTCTGGAACTGTTTGTAATTCTAATTGCCACACATTGCAGATAAATTTGGTTTCTCAAATCAGAAAAGCTTCCTCCTTTTCTTTCCTAAGCTTGAAACACTAGGCTTCTGTTAGATCATTTGAATTTGCAAGGGACATCTGTGTTCAATTTGATGTCCTGTACAAAACAGAGTCATGATAATTATTAATGCCCATCAGTAGTGGCTGCTTTTTAAAATATCTTGTTATTGGACTTGTAATGTGGAATAAATTTGCATTATTCAGAATAACCATACCAACATTTTAATGCAAATAGTGTGTAAACAAACAAATTATAATTCTTTTCCCTTGGTGTAACTCAGTTTTCTAAAACAACCCTGGTGTTCACAATGTAGTTTTCAACAGACTGACACTTTGAGCGGGAGATTCAATTCAGTCAGGAACAGTAGAACTGTCCAACTAAAACTATTTCTCTTCATTGATTACAGAGAGTGACTGTATTTTAAAACAGATGCCTCAGCTGATTAAAGTACATTTAAATCATAGGCCAAAAAAATTGTCCAGTTTATAACAACCCATTTTGATTGTGCTATAAATTACATCAGCAGACTAAATGAAAAATCATTCTATTCCTTTCAGAGATTGACTTGCAGTCACTGAGGAAAATCAATGGAGAATCTGACTCATTAAATGGTAGTGCCTGTAAAGATACAGGCAAAATTTGAGCAGCACACATTCAGTATAGGTTTTTTTAAATAAATGAATATGTGTTCAGACCTGCGACACTGTTTTAGATAAATGTTTAAAAAATATATTCTTGAAGGTATCTAGACTCTAAGTAATAACAAAGAGCTTAGTCTTCAAAAGGAAAATGAGGAGTTCTAGTTCTGCAACTGTGCAATGTTCTTATGTGACAAAAGTATGTTATTTCATAAATATTCTTACTTTTATTTACATTTTTAGAAAGTACATCTTTATACAGCAGTATTTTGTGAAATTTATGCCTATTTGTGTTAAAACCAGTTCTCAGAGAACTTTACAGGAAGCAGCTGGGGTGCTTTTTCTAACTCCAACTATTAGAGTTTTTCTGGTTTGTTATGAGGTTTATTATTTAATAGTTTGGGGTTTTTTTTTCAATTTTAACAAATACAGTAGTTAAAATAAAAATATTGAGTATACAAGCAATTTATGTTAAAGAGCTATTAATCAGCACTTTTCCCTACCACTTCTAGAATTTTCAGTAAAATTCTTATGCTGCTTAGAGTTAGATATTGTCAAAAGGGAAAAGGTTAAAAAGAACCATTTAGTTACTATGTTTATATATTGTTTAAATAACATAACAAGTGTCACATTCCATTTCCAACATAAGGAAAAGATCCAAAGCTTCAAACCATTTTGCAGTGTTACTGAATTCAGACTGCTGGATTGTTCATTTTTGTTTGAACTGTTGAAAATAAAAAACTAGTGAGAGAAAGATGAAAAAACTACAATACAAATGCACAAATATATCATGGTAATATTAAGGTACTTATATACACCAACATTTTTCATTTCTTAAAATATACATAATTTCTATATAGCTTTCAAACATGCATGTGTTAATGGAAAGAGAGGAAGGGGAGACAGAAAGAGAGAAAAAAAGAAGAAAGAGAAAAATACTGTAAAAAATGTGAAATGTTATTGCCATGATGAAAAGCAGCCTGACAAGACATCCTTAATTTTCTTCACAGGCTTCCATGACTATTTATCAATCAAAAAACATTGTCAAAGCATTTTGAGAATCTCAAATCTCCTCAAAGTTGTTCTGACAAAAAAAGAAAAAGGAAGTAAACATCCATTTCATTGCTATCCAATAATCATCCTTCTGGCTTTGATATATGCTATTGGCTGGAATACAATTTAAGTTCAAATGTTAGTTGTTTAAATGTGAATAAAACTGTTGTTTGGTTTATCAGATGCATCCAATATATAAAAATAAGTCTGACACTGTTGACAAATTTAATATCATTTTCCTAATATATGTATACTATAAGAACATCAACCAGCATAAGATTTTGTGAATTGAGATCCAAAAGGAGATATAATTTTTTTCAAGAAATGAAGAAATCCACATGAATACAAATTTTATTTGTTTTTTGATTAATTACTTCTAATTTTGAGTAATGACTTCTAATTTACTGCACATCTATAGCATTTAAAGGTTAAAAAAATAACATTTTTTCAATTTAAAAAGTTATTTGTCTTATATGCTTCAAATATGCTATATATATGTCTAGATTTAAATATTGATAGTATATTTATATATATATCAGAAACAAAAAATGCTGGTTTGAAAATCGAACCCTTTTTGGGGTGTTCATATGCATCTTAAATAAAAAGATAAACAAGAATCTGTTCTCTCACCTACAAATCTTGTGAGTAGTTGATATTTTTAGATTATTTGTTTAAAATTGTAGGGTTTTAAATGAAGAACCTTTTTTCTTTTTTTTCTAACACAGATTAGTAGTATCTAAGTGTTAGATACCACTAATAAATAGGTATTACTTCTTTACTGCATATAGACCAGGAATTTAAATAATATGACATTCATATGGAATACTTTGAAAAGCTTATCTTCAGAAAGCCTCTAAAACTAGTTAAAGTATTTTTTAAATTTTCTTTGCAACTGAGGTGACTCATACAAATTACAAAAATCTAGAACTCTTTGGAAGCCCACTGCAGACATTTTACAAATTTTCTTATTCTTTACTTCTTCTTGCCTACACTTGATATCATTCCTGATCTGTAGTTCAGGGAACAGTATTTACTATAATCTGTGGTTTGAGATACCTATCCCAGGGGGGGTGGGGGGGTGGGGGGGGTGGGAATTATTTATTGTGTGGTCACTTTGAAATGTCTTTCTTTATATCTTTACATATAAAGAAGGTAAAGAGATTATAACAGCTTCTGATTATCAGTTTTGGGACCTATAGAATTTTAACTCAGGTCAGGACTAAGTTCCTGAAAAATCCCCAGTGTTTTAAAACTTAATTTAAAAATATCAATAACATCAAAAGAATTACAAATAACATGAAACTATACTGCTAGTATTCAATATTATACAGAGACCACTATTATTCTTGTCCGGATCACTTAGGAGGAGATTCATATAATTTGACTACAACCATTTAAAAAGTAGAAATCTCGTGCAAGCTCCACAGATTTTATTATTTAATAGGTGGCCAATAGGACACTGCTATACCAAATATCAGAAGGTCATTCAGAAACAAATACAACAAATAAGTACATAGTAAAACACCAGACAAACCACATAGAGGTACATATGCAGCTGGCATATAAGTGTAATGACCGTGATCTACCTTCACACAAATACTGGAGTTTGTTTCCAAATGCTGTTAGTGCCTAATTATATTTTTCAATGAAAATGTTACAATTCTCAATTTCTAAATAAATAATATTATTTTATATATTTACTACCACCTTTCCTATGAATAATTGTTTCAGGTTTGATACAAGCAAGAATCAGTTTTACCCTGGAGCATAAAAAAGCCTGAAGAGCTTTAGCTGACCCTTCTTTAAAAGATGAGTCACCCATTCCCTGCAATGGCTGGCATCCTTCAATAAGTAAATAAAATCTAAAATGCCAGTATGCCAGAAATTAAAGTAAAAAATTTTCCCCTGAATAAAACTGATTCTGACATGAAGAAAACTTTTTAATAAAAGGTTAAAGTTCTCTTCAGTTTTGCGCTTAATCCATTAACCATAACTCACTTATATAAGTAACATAATCGGTAGTACTTGACATATAAGCACCAAAGATGCTGGCCAACAACTGTAATTTAAAATTCTATATTTGTTACTTTGTGCTCAAACCTTCACCTTAAACAAGCTCATTTTTTTTCAGATTTTATGAAAAACAAAAAGCCAGAAACTTCTAAAATTTACAGTCTGTAATCTGCAAGTAAGTATGGAATTTTCTAGGACATTTCACATACTTAATTGGTTTGACTTTGAAAGTCTTTGAATATCATCTCTTTACAAACTTTTCAATATTTCCTGTTTTTTGCAGACCTTTTTGCAATAACTAGTTGCCATCCATATACCGTTCTGTACCTTTCACATACACTTGAAAATGACTGCTAATAATTTTTAATTATATTTGAAATAGTCTTACTACTTTTTTGTTGGTGTGTTTAAAATCCAGCATATATACTATTAATTGTTTTTCTGTTTGTGATGGTTAAGAATTACAGGTTTAAATATGTGTGCTTCAATGAAACTTTGAGAACTGTAAGGTCCTATACATGCCATTAACAATATTCTATAATCAGTCCCTGCAGGCAAAAAAGGATGACAGCTGTTGCATCTATGTCCTTGAATGAACCATTGTCCATGTCAAGAATTGAACTCACTGCCTTAGGAGGACAAAGATGACTATCATCCTAAAACTGATGACTCCAAAATGTTCCTTATTGTACCCTTCACTCTTTTCAGCTGCTTCCCTTTCATTTTCCCCTCTCCTGAGATGCTTCTGAAATGGAGAGTTATGTACCTGTATGCAAATGTCTAGTGCAGGATGTCTCACTGGGTTTCATGTCCAAGAACACATTTATAAGGAGACAGGCTCTTGTTTACCGAAGGGTAATAGAGCTAGTTAACAAGACAAGAAAGGAGGATTCCCTGGAAGGAAGCTGGCTCTCCAGGGAAGTGGATAGGTACAAATAGTGTCTTGATTGCTGTTATTTGGTTTTGTTCTTGTAAATCTACACATCTTTTCCATATTTTCCTATGATGAAAAGGTAATTGGTTTTTTAAAAATTATTTTGCCAACTTTCTATGCACTTGCTTTGACTGTCATAGTTCTATTCACAATGGGTGAATAGAAACCAATCTGATCTGAACTTAGAAGAAAGGACATGTAAAGGATTTGAGATGGAGAGATACCTTCCCTAGACACCCACCAAAACACTTAAGGTCATGCGGAGTTGCTATAAAGATTCGCCTTACACAAAGTAGCATTTGTAGAAACTAAGGAGTAGTTAGGATTCATTTCTTATTCAATGATTACTGAAGTATATGTGTCTAAACACATTCCTACTCCTGTATCCTTCAAGGTGTGGGTAAACTTCATAGACAGATCATTGTGGAGTTTCAAAATACATTAGCAGAAAGCCAGGCATTTGTTTGCATAACCAATACTGTTGTCAGACTGAGTATTCTCTGGCTCTGGTTTTATATTATTTTCCTCAAGTAATATCAAGCTAATGTATGATGTAAAACCTTGCAACAAGTAAAAAAAAAGTTGGAGGCAGACAGAAAGTTTTAAACTACCTATCTATATGTCTATTCTCCCAGGTTTGTTTGAAGTTTGCTTTGTTTGGGTTGGGTTGGGGTTGACTGTGTGCATATGTGTGTATGTGTATTTAGGACTCTATGTTATGCTCATACTCATTTCCCTGTAGCACATCTGCAGAAAATTTAAAGAGATGAGCAGAAGTCTCAGCAACAGCATTCAGTCACCTTCAGTGACTCATTGAGATATACTTTTCCTACCAGTCCAATACAAAATGGAAGAACAACAACCACTGCCTCAGCTGGTCATCCCTTGTAGTCTAATAAATGAAAATACTGGAATCATTCACTTACCATTCTTCTGGTTGTAAGGCATTGGAGGGGTTTACCATGCATGGTGCCATTACCATATCACCCATGCATGGTGTTGTTACTGCAACATGAATCTGTAACTTCTGTGCAATGAGTGAAAGGGTTTTGATTTGTTCTCTGTTATGAGATCATGTACAGATCATTCAAACAGGATAGAGATGAAGTTTGGGGTTTTGAGCCTGTGAACAATATACCCCATTTGGTGGTGTACGTATATGGAGTATTTGTCCTGAAGACGTAATAGCATGAGACGTATTCTCAGAGAAGTAGTGGCTATCACAGTCAGACCAGTGATATACAGTATTTCTTGAAAACCTTGAGTCTAATGATGAAATTCCTTGAGAAGTTATCATAACTGCCCTTCTATCTTATTTTAAAAAACACAAATAAAAAAGCTGAACATATATGCTATCTGTATTTTTGAGCACTATTCCTGAAGGCTAAGAAGATGTCCTTGGATAGGATAAAATGATGTCCTTAGCTGTGCTTCACAGTGATGTTTTGTTTGGATCTGGGAATGGCGACACTGGAGCATTATAACGGGGCATGCACACCTTCAGATTCTCTTCATGGTAAAGGGTAATCCTCATAACTTGGTGATGTGGAGGAGAGCTACTGGCTTGTAGATGTGGCACTTCAAGACATGGTCTAGTGGTTATGATGTTAGGTAGATGGCTGGACTTGATGATCTTGGAGGTCTTTTCCAACCTTAATGATTCTGTGATTCTGTATTCCTACTGGAAGTTTTCTGTATGTAACAGGTATAGCTCTGTCATGTTGCCTCATATGTGTTCTGCCTCTTCAGAACTGTTTCTTTCTGTGTAGCATTGCTGTCTAGTTCCTTCCTACTCAGCAACAATCACAAGATTAACAAACTCCTGATACCTTCAGAGGGTTATTCTCCCTCATGATAAATTCCTGGCTTTTTTCAAGTACTAATTTATAAAAGTATAATTTCCTTGGGGATTCAGACTTTTGAATTTCCTGAGCACTAGAAAAAGGTTGTCAATTTAGTTGCAGAAAAAAGGATACGAAGTAGAAAAGAAGTAATAGAAGGGCAAGTTGCAAAACCAAGAATAATAAGGGATTTAATGAGGAGAATATTAATAAAATGTAAATCAGGATTTTGCCCAAAATCATAACTAGCAGAACTGAGTTTATATGAAATATTGGCCTTATTGAGGGGTGATAGCATTAGAGTAGAGAATTGCACAGGATTTATGAGGAAAACACACACACAACCATACTGCTGTACTGTCTTGAAGAATTGGCTGGCAAGTCAAAGGGTTTTGGAAAAGTCAGGGGCCTGAATGAGCATGGTAGAGAAGGAATGCTTGGACCACAAGGAAAGTCCTATCTCTTGGGGGAGACAGGAAGAACAGGCAGCTGTTTCTCTCAAGTCTGATAATTCCACAATGAGTCTGGAGTCATTCCCATACTCATAATCCCTTCTATCTCTATGAGAACTTTGAGTTTTCAGGCAGTCCTCGGACTTTGGCTTCTACTTCCTAGACTATGTAGTGCACAGTGTTGAAGGATGTTACTTTCCCAGGTTACAGCAGGTGCCTTATCTCATTGCTCAAGTACATTTTTTTCCCCTTGTTAATTGCTTCTTCTTTTACTTATTATATTTAAATGAGTCATATTCTGGAGAAATCTAGCTGTCTTCATTAAAAAGGTGTAAAGGACACGTAAATACATGTAAAGGATATGTAAAGACAGTAAGGACACTTCTATCATAAGTGTCTTAAGCAGACAATTGAAGCTAGTTTTTGTAGACAGCCTCCCACACTTCTGTATTCTGTGAGATGCAAAACCATAAATCAAGCATGGTGAGAAGATAAAAAAAAAAATAAAATTGCAGGCAGTGGTCTTAAACTGAAGCAACAGGTACTAACTATGTATAAGGAAAACCTTTTTTTTGACCATGGTGGCAATAAAGGATTTGAAAAGTTTGATCAAAGAGGCTGTACAACCAACCTCTAACCTTAGAGGTTTAAAAAAATGTTATAAGGTGTGTTATACGTAGACACTGCCTCAAGGAGCTCTGGGCCTAGGATTGTTTGTGTTTTTCTCACAATCTCAAGAGTAGTATTTC
>JAAGNO010024879.1:33238-51421 GCA_033439905.1 Ceryle rudis
AACGGATGAGGAGAAGGCTGAGGTACTCAATAACATTTTTTGCCTCAGTTTTCACTGGCAACCTCTCTCCTCACAGTCCTCCAGTTGTGGACTGGACAAGGACCGGGTAGACAAAGCTCCTCTCACTGTAAGCAAGAACAAGGCTTATGATCACCTGAGGAACCTGAACATAAATAAATCCATGGGACCTGATGAGGTGCATCCCAGAGTACTGATGGAAGTGGCTGGTGCAGTTGCTGAGCCACTGTCCATAATATTTGAGAAGTCATGGCAGTCAGGTGAAGTCCCTTGAGACTAGAAAAAGGGTAACATTGTGCCCATTTTTAAAAAGGGTAAAAAAGAAGACCCTGGGAACTACTGCCCTGTCAGCCTCAGCTCTGTGCCTGGGAAGATCATGGAACAGATCCTCCTGGAGGATATGCTAAGACACATGGAGGACAGGGAGGTAATCCTAGGTAGTCATCATGGATTTACTAGGGGCAAATCCTGCCTGACCAACCTAGTGGCCTTCTACAATGAAGTGACTGCATCAGCCAACAAAGGTAGACCGATGGGTGTCATCTATCTGGACATCTGCAAGGCCTTTGACACAGTCTCCCACAACACCCTTATCTCTAAGTTGGAGAATTATGGGTTTGATGGGTGGACTGTTCAGTGGATAAAGAACCGGCTAGATGGTTGCATCCAGAGAATGATGGTAAACAGCTCGATGTCCAGATGGAGGAAGGTGATGAGTGGTGTCCCTTAGGGGTCTGTGGTGGGACCAGTGTTGTTTAATATCTTCATTAATGATATTGACAGTGACGTTGAGTGCACCCTTAGCAAGTCTGTGGATGATACCAAGCTGGGGAATGCAGTTGATATGCCAGAGGGGTGGGATGCCATCCAGAGGGACCTGGATAGGCTGGAGAGGTGGGCCCAGATGAACCTTATGAGGTTCAACAAGGCCAAGTGCAGGGTCCTGCATTATCAGTATAGTCTGGGAGAGGATATACTGGAGAGCAGTCCTGTGGAAAGGGACTTGGAGGTGCTGGTGGATGAAAAACTGGATATGAGCCACCAGTGTGCAATGGCAGCCCTGAAGGCAAATCACACCCTGGGCTGCATCAAAAGAATTGTGGCCAGCAGATCAAGAGAGGTGATTCTGCCTGTCTGCCCTGGTGAGACCTCACCTGGAGTACGGCGACCAGTTCTGGAGCCCCCAGCACAAGAAGGATGTAGACATATTGGAGTGTGTCCAGAGGAAGGCCACCAAAATGATCAGGGGAATGGAGCACCTCTTGTATGAAGACAGGCTGAGGGAGTTGGGGCTGTTCAGCATGGAGAAGAGAAGGCTCCGGGGGGACCTTACAGTGACCTTCCAGTACCTGAAGGGGGGGACTACATGAAGGTGGGTGAAGGTCTATTTGAAAGGATTTGTAATGATAGGGCAAGGAACAATGGTTTTAAGATAGGAAAGGATAGATTTAGACCGGATATTAGAAAAAAGTTCTTTAATATGAGTGTGATAGACCACTGGAATGTGCTGCCCAGAGAGGCAGTGGAAGCCCCATCCCTGGAGTCATTCAAGGTCAGGCTTGATGGGGCTCTGAGCAACCTGCCCTAGGTAGAGAAGTCCCTACTTGTGTAGGGAGGTTGAACCAGATGACGTCTAGAGGTCCCTTCCGGCCTAAAACATTCTATGATTCTATGTTTCTGTGTTGGAGCAGATACCCACACTGCAGACCTTGGAGGACCCAGCACCAGAACAGGTGGATATATCCTGAAGGACAATACAGCTCATGAAGAACTCATGCCAGAGCAGGCACTTTGTAGGAACTGCAGCCCCATGGAAAGAATCCCATGTAGGTAAAAGTTTCTGCCAGGTCCTGTGACACATGGGAGACACATGCTGGAGCAGATCATTCATGATGGACTGCATCCTATGAAAGGATTCATGCTGGAACAGTTCATGAAGATCTGTGGCTTGTGGGAAGAATCCGCACTGGAGGAGTTCGTAAAGGACTGTATCCTTGAGAGGAACTCTGTGATAGAGCAGGGGAAGAGCATGAGGAGGAAGGAGCAGCAGAAATATGTGTTACAAACTGACTGCAACCCCCATTCCCTTGCACTGCTTGAGGTGGGGGAGAAGTAGAAGATTTAGGAGTGAATTTGAGCCTGGGAATAATGAAAGGGTGAGTGTAAAGTGCTTTTAGTTTTGTTATTTCACACTGTTCAACTCTGTTACAATTAAATGGCAACAGATTAAATAATTTTCCCTAAGTCAAGTCTATTTTGCCATGATGGTAATTGATGAGTCATCTCCCTGCCCTTGTCTCAGCCCATGGGATTTTTTCCTGTTTCCTTCCCTCTGTCCTGTTGATGAAGGAGGGGTGACAGAGTGGCTTGGTGGCACCTGGAATCTAGCCAAGACTAACCCACCACACTCCTCCAAACTCAAGCCTAAATATAATTTTCCATAGAGAAGACTTAGTTATGTCACTCCAGTAGCTTCAGTGCCATGTGAGGAAGGGACCTACTGCCCAATACTGTGGCTGTTTCTTATTCAGCTTTGAGAAACTTTTTTCTCTCCTGAATTAAAAGTTTTCTTTCAGATTTATAGATGTACATTCAGATCTATATGCACTTATTGCATCTGTCTCCTCAGGTATTTAAGGTGAGATCTTCAGTCTGAGAATATAGGGAAAGAGTGTAAGGGAATGTATGGGAATGCAATGGAAATAAATATAAAGAAATATTTGTGTATGTCTGAGTCTGAGCTATCAATCTGCCTAATATTTGTAATAAAGTCTGAAATTTCAGAGAGTTACTGCTCCATTTGTGGTTACTTATTACTTCTGCTATATTTCTTACCTGAAGATATTGCTGATGGCTATTTTACATATTTTCTTTTTTATTTGTCCCTTTAATTTTTAATAAAATCTAAAACCAAACACCCTTCCTACAAAATAATTAAATTTCAACAGTTTTAGTTAACTTCTGCAAAAGGAACTTGTCTTTAATGTCAAAGCTGAAGCTTCTTCATAATATTATATCTCCATAATATATCTTTCAGACATAATTTTAGACTTAAGATATTAATAACACACAGTTCCAGAGTAATAGTTTCTACGCACTTGTATGATATGGGTCTGATGAGGGATGTTCAAACCCAAAATATTTTAAATATGCCTTAACTTTGTAGGGGACTGATTTCTTAGAACCTCCTAAAACAGGCTGGGAAATCATCATGTCAGTTATTAGTATTTGCTCAGCTCTTGCACAACCCGACTGCAATGCAGAAAATGCAAAATAATGCATGCCTAGCCATTTTCACTGAATGCTAATGCGAATTAGCATTTGAAAGTGTTTATAAATTGTGCTAAGAACTAGACATGAAATGTAGTCAAATACAAATCAATAAAGGCACACATATTTCTTTTAAATTAATTACATTTTTCTCTACACTCACCACAGACAAAAACATTAGAAGTGACTTTTGGTTTAGATCAACAGAAGAAAAAAAATAGTGTTTCATGCAAGTTCATGCAGTGAATGAATGATCATTTGTCTCCCTGGACAGCTAAAACATTAGATATTTAAAGTGAAGTTCAGAGAAAAGAGGGTTTAAAAACACACAAGGATCTTTCCAAGTTAAATTGTTTCCTGTTACCAACAGCTCAGCATTTTGTGACCTATCCTTGATTCTTCTTTTCTGTCAGTGACATTCAGTACCCACCCTTTGTTTACTTCATGTGACAGTAACACAGTCCCATGAGTGTAGACCTCAGCTCTTAAAATCCTCCTCTAAAGTACTCTATCTAGCTCCTAACAAGCATAAAGGAGAACTGGATTCTCAGATTCTCTAGCAGAATAAAAAATAGCTGTATTTTGGAAGACAGTGATAAGCAGATGGAAAATGCAGTTTAAGGGCTTTATTAGTCTGGAACATTTACTGTATGTCCCCAACAGCTGTTAATAGGGAACAAGTTAGTTAGCAGAAATAATCAGTACACATTCTGTTTAGTAATGCAGATCAATGGGCTTCAGGTATAATATGCTCCCATTATGATAGGTCCTTTAAAAAAGTACCTTCTCTTCCAAGAGTGAGAATTTCAGAAGTGTCCATCAGTGGACTACATTTATCCTAACTGAAACCATGTGGATCCCATACTTTATTTCAAAAACAGAAAATTGGCCGATATGTATTTTTGAGACTATAAATTCAAGTGTATTATTTGCCCATTGAATTTATTTCAGTCATCTAATATAAAGGGGACAGACCAGGTTTATACTTAAAAGAAAACCTTTATCCATAAGCAACAATTTGTGTAGTTCCTTGCCTAGGTGAGAATTAAAACCAAATCCAAAAGCATTTTTATAAATGCAGATATTCCTCATGTTGCTCCGGGCATTCTGACACCATCTCAACTGTCTCTTACACAGAAAACCTATGTTTGGAGCATATTCTCATTTTCATTGCTTGGGATGTAAATAACTTTGGTGCTTCCTTTTGCATGTTCTTGCGCCTAGCCCTTTTTGAGAAAGGCAGCATATGCAATTGAACTCAAGTGGTCCTCAACAGCCCTGCATTTCCTTGTATTTCTTTGTATTGCAACGTTATTCACTCAGTTCTCAACTGACCTCTATTTCTTATATACAGTTTGCTTAGGTATATATATATATCTTGTTAACATTATATCTGGAATTTAACATTTCATTCTACTTCCCCTCAATTTTCTTCCTATCAGCCAAATAATGCTGGGGAATGTCTCCTCATCCTATGCCCCTGGAAAGCTGTAAGTTTGTGCTTGTGTGGGTATGATTAAAAATTTTGAGAGAAGAAAATACTTGCCTCTTAAAGTTTTCAGAGAGCTGAGAAAATGGAAGATGGATACCACATCACCCACTCCATAAAGTCTATCTTAACTCTTGCCACAGCTTGAAGTTCAACTCTGATGCTGGAGGAAGAAAGACTGGGATAAAAAGAAAACTTTTAGGAACAAATCTGTATAAGGAACGCAGCATGAATCAAGACATTCTGCACCAAAGAAAGTTCTGTGATAGTAGTCTGAGATCAGCTCTGTTGATAGCAAACTGCTTCCTTGCAATTCAGCATTCTATTAATATTTACCTCAGATTCCACAGTCCCTCTAAGGTCACACTGGGAATTTTCAATGACAGAGAAATTTAAAATCTCCAGTGAGTTTCTTGTGTAAATTGTCAATGACTTCTCAATAGCTTGTTACTTGTTTCTGATGCTTATTTTGCTGTTCAGGCAGCATGAGATGAAAAATTTGAGTTTCACGAAAAAGAGAAAAATCTGCTTATTTGAGCTACAGTTACATTATTTCTGTGACATAAACTGAGGCTGTTGCTAGAATACTCAGGCCCACACAGTCCCCCCTCTACTTTCCCTGTGTTTTTCATTGCTCCTACTTCACTTGTTCTGACACTAATCAGAGAACACATCTAGCTGAAAACTAATCATCAAAAAATGGCTTATTATTCTCTTAAATTCTATTATCTGATTAGTTTTGCAGTCCTATGGATGTCGTTGCTGATATTGAGAACAAACAGGTGGAAATAGAAAAGAAAGAATGACCATCCCTTTTTGTGGTATCATAGACATGTGCTATATGAAAGTCGTAAAGTAAATGAGAACCACTGCCTGCAAATATCCTCCTCACCCTGTAATTAAACATCTAATAATTCAGGATGCCAGAATAAGACCAGAGAAAATATTGCTAAAAGATGTATGTCCCTTCCAGGTCTATGATCCAGAAAATGCTCCCCAAACTCATAAGCAGAGAGCAAGTATGCCATTGTCCTAGAAAAAAAGTCTAAGAATAACATGCCATATTAGTACCAAACTGTCTTTCTTTTTTTCTTTCTTTTTTTTTTTTTTTTTAATTGAAACCATTGTCTCCACAAGCCTTTAATAGAGTGTAGTTAACAAAAGCAGATAACAGATGTAGCATTTTTCACAGTAGGTTGTGCAGGAGCATGCAAAGAAAATAGCCAGCAACTGCTGAAGATGGTATAAACCAACTCAACAATGGTGGTGATGTACTTCAAGGTCTGGATAGAACAGCAGAAGGTAGGATTCTTGTCTTCAGGAGGCAGGTGGTGGTGGGCCACCTATGTCACCAAGTGAAGGAGCTGCAGGACTTTGGCAGTCTGTGGAACATAAGAAATCAGCAGAAAGAGATCAACTGGACCCTCTCTGAGACCTTGCAGTTACAAAAGAAGCCTGAATCCCATCTTTACTGAAGGAAGCGTAGTAGAGTCTGTATTTAAGGAGATGGGAAATTGACATGCCTGTAATGGTAGAAGCTGGAACCTCCTGAATTAACACCTGAAGCTCCTCCACCTGTACATTTGAAACTGCAGAAGTGTTTAGTGCCCTGTTAGTAGGTGAGGGGCTTTGACCAATGAAGCATCTGAATTAGCTGAGCTTGAACCTCACAGCAGTAACAAGAGGAAGCAGCCTCATGTTTGCAGGTCTGATTTTATGTGGAACTTGAACCAGCCCCAGATCAGCTGGAGGGAAAACAGCATGACATAAGCAATCAAGGTTGTTTCTTCAGTGCATTTATGATAGCTGCCTGATGCAGATGAGCAAGGTGCCAATGAAGGAAGGCTACTCTGGAGCTCATACTTGCTTACAAGGAATAACTGAGATTTTTCAGTTGGGAGAAGACTCAGGGGGTGATCTTAATATATATAAATACTTGAAGGGAAGATTTAAAGAAGATGGGGCCAGGCTTTCCTTAGAAATATCCAGTGACAGAAATACATATGAAAAACATTTTTTTTACTTCAGGGAGTGGAGAAATGAACTGCTTCTGGAACAAATTTGAAGTCATCATTCTTGGAGGTCTTCAAATCCTGACTGGACATGGCTCTGGACATTCTGCTCCAGGTGACCTTGAGCAGAGTGCTTGGACTAGATGATCTCCAAAAGTTTCTTCCAACCTTATCCATTCTGTGATTTCTGATTATTCCACAATTATTGGTAAGTAAATTTAAATAATTAAAAAAAAAAAAAAAAGAAGAAGAAGAAAGAGGAAGAAAGGGGATGACAGAGCACTGTGCTATACGTCTTAGAACTTAAATTATGTGTGGAAAAATTCATGATAATGATTTTCCATTTATAGAATAAAGGCACAAGATTCAGTTGCCTAAAATCAATATTGTCCTAGGCAATGTGGGATATTCTTACTAAATGTAATTGTTGCTTCAAAATCTATTAAGTTCTGTGTCATACCTGCCAACAGAATTCAGATGTCTATGATACAAAAGCGTATCTCAAAATTGGGTCACACCTTAGCTCCTTTTAAAACTGTTTATTCTTGGAACCTGAAGTTCTGTATAAATTATGAATAGACAACAAGAGATGGTACACATAAAAGAAGAGAAAAGCCTGATTCAAGTAAAAAGCTAGAGTTAACAATGTCCTTGACCACTATGTTTGTTTATAGAAGTGTAGGTGGGATAAACTGCAGTCCTTTCAAAAACTGTTGACAATGAAAAGCCAGAAGTGATACGTGAACTTGAAGGCATTGGAATGATTCTATTAAAGATAGATTTCACTAAAAAAACCCATGATTTTATATAATTTATGTTTCTTTTGTGTTTCTTTCATAGTTAGCTGTATTAAACTAAATACTAATTACTCAAGTGAGAATACCTTTGATTTAGCTGTGGTTGTTTGGTTTTTTCCCAAATCCATCTCAGAAATAGGTATTACTAAATATGATTACTATGAATGCTGGATGCACCCAACCTATTTTATCTTGGTAAACTCTTAAAACATCTTGAAGGATTATAACAGGTTCTATGGGAATTGTAAAGTTCTTCTACATAATTTAAAAAGCCTGTAGCAAAGCTAATCTTTCCCTACTTACATCATTCAGATTGCCTAACTCCGCCACAACTTATCAGACTTGAAAAATTGAATTTATTCCAAATGTGGTTTTACGATTTTTATATAACAGATAAAATGATGCATAAGGCTTAAAAGATAAAATCATGCATAAGACTTAAAAAGACATGTGAAAAACACTTTTAAAGTGGTGACAAAAGAAGACCAATGAGATGAAAATTGCTTTGACAAAGATAGAATATTCACCAAAGAATAGATGAGGGGAAGAATAACTAAATGTCAGAAATCTGTTGTGTCTAAGAACACCTACCACACTGACAAGCATTAGAGAAAGCAATGCCTTTAAAAATGACTTTAAATACTGCTTCAGAAAGCTTGGAGCTCTAAGGCTTGACCAATGTTTAATAGACTAGAATGAGCATTGACACAAAAGGGATTATTACTAGCTTTGTAACTTTTAAAATATTTTTTAAAATCAGTAGAAAAACCCTCTTAACCTGCACTTATAAACTGTCCTAATATTCTCAATTATTCTTGGATTTGATGGTCCATCTTCAGTCTAGTGGCTTTTTGATTTAGGAAACTACCATAATAGGATCACCCATTGTGATTTCCATTCAGACAAACCTAACATTTGAAGTACAAAAGGAAGGAAAAAGCGTCAAGATTCCTCTTGAGAGACAGAAATATTAGCATCTCAAGTGGTTCTTTGCAGAATAGTGAATAAAGTGTAATGTCTCTGACATCTTTCTTATGACATTTGCTAAGCCCCATTGAGCCCCAGGTGAAATGGATTAAGTATCAGTATCAGTAAGCTACCTTATATTAAAGCTGAGATTCATTACCCTTTATACATTTATGATATTAATCTAATTTAGAATACTTTTCTAGCCTTCTTGTATAACTAATGGAGAGAGAAAAGTGTCACTAAAGAGCAATTTACCCTACTTGCCTTAGAAACTGGTAGGATACAATATATTGCATTGTGGAATTCATTAGAAGGAGATGGAAAACTCCACAATAAAAAAATCCATTCAAAAGGAGCTAAATTCCACTACTTATTATAATACAAATGTATGAAAAATTATAAACTTAATAAAATTACTTGTGAAGTGAAATATCAACAAATGCAATGCAAAATTTTAGAAGAATTGATCCTAATTCCTGGCAGAATGAAAAACATGATGGGTTGCCCAGGGTTTTGATAGTCAGTAAAGCTCAGTAAAGAAGTCTTGGAACCACAGTGAGGCATCCTTATGTCTAGTCTAAATCTACCCAATTTTAGTGTAAAACCATTACCTCTTGTCCTGTTGCAGCAGGCCCTAGAAAAATGATTGTCAGTATTTTTCTCATAGGACCCCTTAAAGTATTGAGAGGCTGCAATAAGGTGTTCTGGGAGCCTTTTCTTCTCCAGGCTGAACAACCCCAAACTCTCTCAGCCTTTCTTTGTAGGAGAATGTGTGAGCTGGCACAGGTAGGATGCAGAACAAGCACACAACCATGACTAAAATATAAAGAGCAAATTCATTCTTATTACCTGGCGAATAGCGGGAACTCCGCAGTAGCACCCAGGTAGATGCACACAAGCAGATATGCAGGCACTGTGGAGCTTTGTGAAAAAGATTCTGAACATGCTGCTTTCTCCTTTGTATCAAGGATTCTTGCAGGTATAGTTTTCTACAGTGCTTAGATCTTTCCCACAGCAGGGCAGGAATCTCAAGCTTGTTCATTAAGGTGCCTCTGAGTCCTTCACAAAACCTATGTCATGTAAACAAAGATGTTCTGCTTATAAAGCACACAAAGCTAAGCAACGATTATTGTGATACATGTAGATCTCAACACCCCAGCCGCAAGTCAATCCCTTAATCCCATAGCCTATATTGATACTGGTGATTGCCCCAATCCAGGTGTAGGACCTTGCACTTCACCTTGGTGAACTTCATGAGGTTAGAACAGGTCCACTTCTCAAGCTCATCCAGGTCCCTCTGGATGGCATCCTGGCATGTCAACTGCACCACTTGGTGTCATTTGCAGATTTGCTGAGGGTGCAGTTGATCCCACTGTCTATTTCCACAGTGTTAGTCCCAATATGGACCCCTGAGGGACAACACTTGTCACTGATCTCTATCTGGACACTGAGCCATTGATCACTATCTTTTGTGTCCAACCACGATTTCTTATATCTTTTATACAAACATGGATGTCAAAAAGAACTTAACAAGCTAATAATTATAAAGAAGAAGAAAATAGTATTTCATGTACTACACCATAATGTTTCTAAAATCATGTCTTGAAAGACCTTAAAATAATTAATTTATCACTGCTTAAATTTTGTTTTGTTTGCTTGATTGTGTTAGTTTGTTTTGTTGTTGTTGTTTCAAACATGTATCACTCTTCTCCAAAAACAGAACTATTAATTACTCAGCCTGAGAGAGTGAGAGTATACATTGAGAGGGAGCTCTAGTCAGATCCAAATACAATGATACTCACAAACTGAATTTTTTTTTTCACATTCTCATTATAATTATTTAAAGTTCCCGAGGTGTGTTAGCTAAATAATTCTTTCCTTCTCTTATATAGTTATAATTTAATCTCTGGAATAATCTTGATCGGTATAGTTATGATAATACACAACGTTCACTTAAACCTGCTATTTTAAAGAAAGTTATAAAATAAATATTTCTTCATGATATGAGATTGAATGGAACACAGCAGAATTCAAGGTTGATGTATTTATTTATCTGTCTTGGAATAGCTGTTGACATCTTTGTTCATATTACTATTTGCCTGAAGATAGTTTCTTCAAGGCTGTAATACTACATCTTTAATAAGTGCCTATGTTGTATTAACTGATTTTTTTTTTTTCAGAAGAAAAGATAAGTAATTTATTACATACTGTTTTTAAAAGGAAACTTTCAATTATCAGAAAATTACAAAGAGGAAAATATACTACCCCTACAGCAATATTATCTATTATCTGGATATGTCTAATGTCAACTCATTCCATGGAAGTAATTACAAGATTAATTTTCTCAGTAGAGCTCAGGAGGGATGACGTAGAATTTGTGTGTAAAGCACTTTGTCATACTTACCTTCCTCAATTCACATATGGAACACCATCAAAACAGATCCCAAAGACATCAGTGATGAATAGAGCTTGGAGACATAAGTAGCTCTTATTTCCTCATCTTTGAAATAGTATTTTTACTGAGCACTGAGAAAGTCCAGTTACAAATCATGACATAACTCTTAGCTATTCCAGTGTTTACATATAATAGTTCCTATGCCTTCAGTGAAATGGTCTATGATTTCCATGAATGCAGAATAAGATATACAGTCCTCTAACTGGCATTTGTCCCAAGCTCAGATTTTGCAGTACCTTTCAAATATTTTGAACAATTGAGATAAGACAAAATGTTGCTGTGTCTTAATGTTCGTATTGTCTTCTCCCTCTTTTATAAGTTAACCAGAACTATATCTGAAATACATTCAATAAGAAAAATATCTGTGAAATAGTACTAAAGTCGTGTAATTGCATATTTTTTTAAAGCAAATAAAGTTGATGTGCTATGTTGCTTGATCATGCATCTTTGCTCATATAAAAATCCAAGAAAAAACAAATCATATATCCTAGGAAGTAAAAGATTTGCAACAAGAGCCTAAATTGTTCTTATACAAAGTAGATTTCAAGTAACAGAAATTTATGGAAATACAGGACTAACTCTTGTATCAGGATGAACTTGCTTTAAAATACTTGTTTTATTTTTGTAGGTTTTTTTTTTTTTTCCAATTTTTTCCTTCTAATGTTGTAGACAAACAAAACATTTCTTTAGAACTTATCTTATTTATATATATATATATTTTTTTGGTGGGTTATGATACAACATGAACAGTTTTACATAGTGTAATTAAGTGTGAAAAATTATGCTGGTTCCGAATCAATAAGCTTTAGATTTTGGAGATAATTTAGCTCCGTTAGAGCATTATTGTATACTCCAGCTAATAGATACTGCTTCTTTAACTGTATTAACTGTATTATGCATAATATGAACTAGCTCACCTGGAGCTACTTTTGGCCTCTCGTCCAGCACTTCATTTTGCCACAGAGATATGTTGGGCAGTGTTCTGGCCAAATGTAAACAACAACTGTTTAGTTTAATCATCAAAGACTCTCATCATTGGATAAAGCTAGCTACTTGTATAAGACCAATTAATCTTGCCCTAAAATAGATGACTAAAATAGGTCAGATGAACAACATTCTGAAAGAGACTATTTCTCTCAACTGATAGATTGACAGTCACTAACGAAGTCTAGGGAGAACAGTGTAATGTCCATGCTGTGTGTCCCTAAGTTGGTTGAGGTGTTTTTCACGTACCTTGTGGGTACATATCCTGGGTCGGATCTTTGTGTGAAGAACCTGATTTGTAAAAAGAAAAACTTAAACCAAATAACTTAAGCATGTAAATGGTTCTGTTCACTATTGAAGGGCTGCTTTTTTTGTGTAAAACTAAATGCTGACATGAATGAGTAATCCATGGCGCTTTTATAAATAAATATATGTTTTAATATTTTCAGCAGTGAATCCTACTACCTGTACAATGATGGATATAATGATACCTTTTACAACAAAAGGTATCATTAAAGTGAAAAAGAGGCAGATATCACTCATATCACTGGTGTCAAAGATTAACTATTTCTTAGTTACCTACTTTGTAATAACTGATATGCAAAGAATCTGATTTAACCTTCAAAATTTCTGAACACGCACCTTGATTTCAAATATTTACAGAGTCATGATCAACAAAGAAAATAACTACCAGCATTTGAACATCACAAATGAAAAGGCTACCAACGAAATATGAAAGGCCAGCCTCCAATTACTTTAGCAGAAATATTCAAATTCTGTATTTGAAGACGTATTGCATATGAACTGATCCAGAAATTAATGTGTGAACTCACAGACGGTTTGGAAAAAAAGAAACAGGAAACTGAAAATAGATTAAATGATTCAAAGCAAGAAAAATGAAAGCATAACAGAACAAAACCAGTCAATAGAGATTCAGTGATGATAAAGAATGCTATCATAGCCTAAAATACTTTATTTTCTGAAATGTGTGATACAATAGCAGTATGTATTTTTCTTTTTTTACATTATTTTCACATTTCAAACTCCAAAGAGAAGTAATAAATTAATAAAGTGCTATGATTATAATCTTCTACTTAAAGTACAAGTACAGCATAAAAAGAGATGATGATTGGTGTTCTTCAGATAAAAAGTTGCACTCTTGCTCTTAGAGCCCACAAGGACATTTGATGAATATGATTACTTCCTCCACCATTTTGAAGCTGCTTCTGCCTGGAGTAATTTTTTTGTGTGTTTCACAATCTTTTTACGTAAGAAAGTATCCATTTTTAAATATACATACATGACCTAGAGACAGGCAGAACTGTTTAACCCTAATCCTACAAGATGAGCTTCATTCACTTCTCCCACATAGGCCTGTGGGAATTTTAATTAATACTTAGTGATTTGTGAAGCAAGGTGTTATAACCTCTTAATGCTGAAACAAACAATAAAATACAAAGCTGAATTTGTAATTTTAGCAATACTTATATGCAGCATAAGTACTTTATTTCATCATTCTTCTTTGAAAATTTTATTAGCCCTAGAGGTAAATTGAAGGAATTATGTTTTACCCTCTATCACTGCCTGGAGGCAGCATTATCTTGAATAAAATCAAGGTCAACTCTTTGTGAAGTCTGGTAAAAGTAAAAAAAAAAAAAATTATTTTCACATTACTGTGTTAAAATCTGTATTGCTCTGCCAGGCACAGACTGATAAAGTATTCTGAGACACAAATTTATGCAGAAAGTTTTAGCTTGACACCAACTTTCTTGCGTGTATGAATTAATGATGATTTAATTATCTCTACATAATGCACTGATTTTGTTAATTGTTTGATGCACTTTCACAGATAAACATCATCTGAAGAACACATAGTTGTTCAGGCTCTCATACCAGCTCCTATTCTATTAACATTCACCTGCATTTTGGAAGCATAGTTAATATTGAACTCTAGAAGGCTAGCTTACCATTAATTGTATTATTAGGATTATTATTTTGACCAAAACAGAGGAACAACAGTGTAAAATTAGTTTCCCAGATTCATCTAAAGTTTCTAAAATTATTGGTGTAACTTCTTTCCTTTAAAATCCAATATGTCAAGTATAACAAGTTCAATATTATTTTGGGGTCTGTGTTCAAGCAGTTAGTTTGTGATGATATTTGATGAATAAATGACCTAAGAGAATGAGGAAAGGCTCCAAGTCTAATATTAACTTTATAAATATCACAGTTTGTGGATTTTCTGATTTCACTGCCAACTATTTAATGTAACCATCCTGCTTTTAATGAGCATTGGACCTAAATCCTTATATCAATATGCACCATATTTCTCAAGTGTGACATATCACAGTCACAGTTGCATTAATGAGATTGAGAAACTTTGCAGTTCCAGAAAGGAACTTTAACTGAGTTTGTTTTAGAGCCTGATACAAAGCCTGAGGCTTGAATTCTGTGGAATAATTTCTCTCAGTCAATGTTTCTGCCTCCAAAACAGTTTAGTGTTTAAGAAGAAATAAATTCCATCTCATCATTTCATATGTAAGTATTAGTTATAGTAGCTTAATATCTTAGGTTACAATGAACATTATCCCTATAGTGTTTGTTGTATTGGAATAAACTGTATTTGGACAATGGTGTAATTTTCATGTTGGTATATACATTCAGTAGATTATTGGAAGTTCTCAAATATGCTCCCACCCTATAGATGCACATCTTCTAAGAAGCATTTATAAAACCTGATAACAAGAAAAATAAGGAAAAAAAAGTTCTAAGAAACATATCCTAATTTCTAACAGAACATATTGTGAACTCTATCTTCATGTAGTACTGTTCCTTATTCTCTTTTTACTTCAAATAATAACATTACTGAATATGTTTAAATAAGGGTAGCTGACAATATCTTTGTAAGAACTATTTTAAAAGCTTTTGTACTTCAATTAATATTGGATGTTTGTTAAAAAAAATTTTAATATTTCTTTTTATAAATCAGTAATACACTGCTGAATGTAATCTTCATAATGAAAAAATGACTGCTTCAATGAAGTTTTCAGGAACTTCACTTATGGATTCCATTTTTTTTTCTTGGGGGTTTAGATATTTTCAATTACTTACATACTGGTATAAATGGATTAGGATAATGGAAGAGACTATTCTATTATCTCTCCTTCCTTCCATTATCTATTCCTCAGTTCATATACGAGTAAAGTGAAGATGACAGAAATGTGATTTTTCATTGATGTCCCATCAAAATACTAGATCTATATTTTCTTCTGATTTAAATCAGACCATGTGGAACTGGTATCCAAATGACAATTTTTCAGTCCAAATTAGGTAGAAATAATGATGCACAGTGGAAGCCAGCATTCAGAGTAGGCATATCAATCATATTTTCTTCAGGATAGAGGTATTCCTCATTGTGTTATAAGTTTTAATAACCTTATCTATAAGGCAGCTTATAGACGTTTCAGTTATGATGTGACAGCATCAAAAATAATATTTATGTCATTTCATGAGAAGACTTCTGTGACATGACCTTATTTACTTTTCAGAACAACTTACAAGTATTAGTTTATTTGGATTTTACCTCTTGATAGCTAACAGTTTTTAATCAAATTATGTAAATTTAACCATCACTGATTACACCTACTCCCACTTATATATCCTGTTTAGTTTTCACTGTAAGTGAAATTCTGTCCCTTGTAACTTAATATTGATGTTTCCCTTCTCTACATTGACAAGAATGTTTCTGTTATAGACACAACTTTTATACTTAGTAGCTGAAAGGCACAACAGTAGATGCACTTCAGCTGTGGCATTCACTTTTTCCATATGGAGCACTCACTGCTTTATTTGCTAAAAGCAAAATCTACTACAAAATTAAGGCACCCATATGTTCAGGACTGTGACATGGAGGTTTTAGCTTCTAAGATACAGTTTAGAACTGAAAATTCTGAATAAGGTATTGCTGGTTCTTACACATGTTAAGAAAGTCTCCTAAAAATGACTAATAAGAAAATCTGTGTCTGAGACATAATGTGCTTCTTAGAATTACTAATATTCTTGACTACTTCAAGCTGAAGTAAAAGAGACTTCAGCAGTTTGAAAATATAGTGAATATTGATCATATCTAGTTTTAAGCATTTAGATCTTAGAGTAAAAAAGATTAAATCTTAAAGTAAGAAGATATATAAAAAAATCAAAATAATATATAAAAAAAGATATCATTTTTGTCATCCTCATTTCTTGATATTTTGTAACACAGAATAATTCTTTTTCTTCCTCAAAAAGTTTGGAATACTAATGAAAAAACCCTTTTAGTTCTACCATCTCAAGCCTCTCTAAACTTGTTTCATTAGAATAAAAAGCAACTCATAATAATCATCTCAAACAGATTTTACCCCAGCGTCTTCACACTACTAGATTTTCGCTATTATTGCAAAAATAAAGTTTTTTTTTTACTCTCTAATTCCAAATTTGTAAGTTGATTGCATAACTTTTACTGGTAGTATATAATCATAGTAATAATGTAATATATAATCATAGTACCAATACAGTTTTAGTCTGTACCCTACTTAAACTTTTAAATCCTTGCCCCCTGACAACAGAATGCTTTTCAGCCCAAGAGAGTCACATCATCAATAAATTAACTGGCTAAATGGCTTTCAAAGATTTCTTCCCAGGTGCTGAAAGGAGTTTTCATCTAATATGCACACTGCAAGAAAACAAGTGTAGCTTAACTGATTTAGCAAACATTAGATGCCTCAGCACCACAGAAGTATTCAGAATGCAAAAAGTATTACCCTTTTTCTTTCAATTACAGTGTAACTCATACTGCCAAAAATGCAATAAAATTTCACTTTTTTTTGTTTCTGTAGGTCATCTGTTATAAATAACATTACTCTTAAAATAGCTATTACTAACAAAAGTATGACAAAAACCTTCACAACTGTTAGAGACTGTAGAAAAATACCAACATTGATAATAATCATCTATTGTAGAAGCTACTGATGCATAAAGTCCTAAATAGTTCCTAAAGTCCATTCAACAAAACATGGGTACTCCAGATTGCTCCTACCCTTATTGCTAGCTAGGGCACCCTTACAAAAGGCTGAGGTTTTAACCTTCTCCTGTAGAAAAATGTACTGTACAAGGTGACAGAGCTCTACCCAACCTCTAGTAGCTGTAGTTTAAAATTATACATTGATTAACACTTTGACTGCCTGAGCTATGTTCTGGGTCTAACTTATACATAGGCTTCTCTTGAGCACTGTCTAAAGGGTGCTTGACTCTCCCTAATCAGGGTGACTCTTCAAAAATTCTCCTGGCACCGTGGATCAAGGATGCTTGTCAGAAGCTGCCAGAGCTTCTTTTGGCTTGTGCCTTTGCGGCCCCCCTTACCTCATCCTCACCTGGTAGCAGTGGGAGCCCTAAAGTTTCTTAGAAGGTTTACAGGTGTTCCCTGATAATCCTGGACCTTGTTCACAGAAGACACAGAAGCTCCCAAAGCAGAATTGCTGCTTCTGTTGGCATATATCTATTTTTAAAAAATTTCCTGAATTTCTATAAAACTATTTCTGATTTATTAGCATCAGAAATGAAGATTAGGTCAAAACCCAATTTTAAGCTAGTTTTATTTCATTTTGACAAAAAATTAAGTAGAAAAAATAAGAAAAGAGAAAGGTGAATATTCTGAAGAAAAATATTCTGGGATTATATTAATTTGTAAGAATGTCGGGGAAAGCAGCTGTTTCCAAAGTGTAGTTCTGCCTTAAACATAATAGTTTGGGACTACAGTATTACCTTGGAAGGTATAATAGGAAGGAATATTTTAATTAAAGAAAAATAAATATTCACAGGGTAATCACAAAAGTTAAAAAAAATTAGAACTTATCTGAAAAAATATAGCTACTTTCTCCTCAGTGATTTGAAGCATTAGGTTTTTTTTTTTTCATGAAACTTTTCTATTCAGGGTTTTGTTTCAGGTAGGATAGACTAAGTTCAGGATTCCTTTCACTGAATTGGAGTACACTTAGGTTTTTGTTCCCTAATGTCTTGACCTCTTCAGGTATCTGAAATAAACAGCCTGTTTTTCTGACAGCACAACTGACAGGAAAAAAAAAAACAAAAAAAAAACAAACAAACAAAAAAAAAAGAGAATAAGCAAAAGAAAAATCACAGAAAATTAAAAAA
>JAAGNO010024879.1:51521-79633 GCA_033439905.1 Ceryle rudis
AAAAAACACAAAACAAAACAAAAAAAAAAAAAAAAAAAAAAAAAAAAAAAAAAAAAAAAAAAACAAAAAAACCAAAAAAAAAAAAAAAACAAACAAACAAAAAAAAAAACCAAAACAAAAAAACCAAACAAACAAAAAAAGAGAATAAGCAAAAGAAAAATCACAGAAAATTAAAAAAAAAAAACCCCACTCTTTCCTCAAGGAATACAGTTGGTAATTTATGTATTTCAGAGCGTGAGACGTTCTTTCCCTTCTTCAGTGTAATGCACACATATTTTTGCTTATTTGTTATTACACAGAAGTATCAGCTGAAAAGAAACATCAAAACATCTGGCTCCAGGCAGCATCTTGTGTCTCCCAGAACACTCTCATTTCTCCACATTAAAACTAACTGTCATCCTGGGAAAATAACCTGCAGAATGAAATTGCTGCAAAGTGCTCTCCTGTCTTCCATTTCTGCCACACTCCCTCCTAAACTACATCAACTATTATGTCTTTACAGCAGCTGTGGTGATTCTTAAAGGGATGAGAGTGGATATAATTGAGTGCTATCTTATTTTGTTTAAGTCATTTAATATACAGCTCTTGGCAATGTTGGTCATGATGTTTCTTAATCTGAAGGTCTGTAAGCGAAGAGTGAAATACAAAGACAGATCTACACAGAGAAGTTTACAGAGGTCCACCTCTACTTATATAGGCAGGTGTGCATACTTCTCTGCAGATTGATTTTTATGTGTTTAATAAATGTAATTAATTCACATAGTTATATTATAATCTATAGTAATATGAGCAGGAAATACAATTCCCCATTCTGTGGCTTGAAAAAGTTGCATATACAAAGTTATATAAGCTACCATACTTACTTATCCAGCTGATTGAGTACCTGTACAGTTTGGTGGTTCTATACAGGCAAATAAAAAACATCTGAGTTGCTTTCAATGCATGTTAAATTTAACTTATTAGGAACATAGAAGCAGAGAAGGTATGGTAAGGGGTAAAAATCTCTTCAGTGATTCTTAACCGTATTCATTAATTTCCCCACTAATAAGCTGTTTATATCTTAGCTCTTTCAGATTCAGTGGTTAGTACCTTATCTGTCTCTGGAGACACACATATCTACACATTTAAAAAACAAAAGAGGGAGTTAAAGGAGAAGAATATTCTTATATAAAAGATGTACATAGTGACTGTATATTCCCTCTTATAACTAATATGTTTTCTCTGTAACACAAATATAAATTGTAGAAGATGAACTATGTCTTTAAACAGCAACCACTGAGATCAGATGATGGAGTGTTGTGAGGTTGTGGGGTTTTTTTGGGTTTGGGGTTTTTTTTGTGATTTTGTTTTTTTGGTTTTTTTTTTACTTATTTGATTGGAGCTATTAGAAAATAAAATAGATATCCTGAATATCGTAAACATCACTCTTCCCATGATAAGTCAGTTCTCCTTATGAGAAAATACCTTGTCCTTTTTTAATCTAATCTGAATCATAGCACAGTGAAAAGAAAGGATTTTAATGGCAGTGAGTATTCTTTGGTACACCAGAACACTGCACGAGACCAATGCTAATCTTTATGAGAACATATTAAACAGAAACAGGATCATTTGTATGACACAAACACATGAAAGGAAGTGATTGTTTTCCTATGAAGTTACTGTTTTCCTATTATTATTTAAGGTACCCACAAAAACATATCAGTAAAGAAAATATTATTAATATGAATGTTGGGAAAGGATTCATGTTTGGCCATTGCAGCTGAAAAAAAAATATTTTTGTCTCTTCTAAGTGAAGACTTTTGCCTACAGAAATTCTTTTTGAAAATGGAAACATTATGTCACATATTCAATATTACTTTTCAGCGGGAAAAAAAAGGCTTTAAAAATATGAAATACATTTCACAACCTTTTTATTATAAAGTATTGAACTATTTGGAAGGTGTTCCAGGGGAAAAAAAAAAGTTTTTAATAAAGAAAATAGTCTAGATTTAGATCACCATATAAATGAGAAAATGCAATCAAATTTTGTGTCATCTGCTTTATTCTCACAACCCCAAAAGCTTTTGGAGTGGTATATGTAACCTTGAAAGAGAGTACATGGAAGTTCTAAACACCAAGTTCTTAAAGATGGTCAAAGATACTTGGCTACCTTTTTGCATGTTCTTGGTAAATTAGAATATAAGGTCACAATGTCACACTGATAATGATGTACCTTATTTGCAGTTGCTTCCCTTATGAAATTGTCTGGCAACCACATATAAAATCTGTTTAAGAATCTGTTTCTAAATAATTTCAGTTATGACTTTATGAATTCTTTAAGATGTAATATTCTTTTTACAATAAAAAGCATATAAACTGATAATAAGATGATAAATGTAGATAAATGATTAGTATATATTATTAGCCTGAATTGTCGCTTTTTCATTAATCTTTATTATTTATTATTTAAAATTATAAAGAAGGTGCTTGCGTACCACACAAGAAAAAAATATGTAATGAATTTGGTATAATAGGGACAATATACTACACACATTTTTTCAAATAATTTTCCACTAGTAGCTTGTAATGCTGTAGATAAAAAAAAAAAAAAAAAGCTATTCTAAAACTGAGCAGAAGAACCATTAAAGCCATTACCTATCCTGATGTTCTTAGAAGTTAGTATGTATTTCAGATTGCCCATTCATTTTTCCAGGTTGTAAATTAGTCTAGATAAATAAATAAGCCAAATATAATAAAATGCAATATCATATTATATAATTTCATTAGGAAATTCTAACTACATTTCATTTATCCTATGTAAAATCTAGTTATAGAAACACGTTTTTAATCTGCTCAAATATTTAATCCACATTGAAGATCTTTTTGACATAGATTATGATTTGTACAAGTGTTCAAACTGACAGATTCCAGTCAGTCAGTTCACCACCTGTCTTGCAGTCTTTCAACCCTATAAATTATCACTAATGTTCCTAGCATTTCTGACTGATTCTAGCTCCCTGACCTAACGGAGAATAACAGCTTTAAAGGTGTAACAAAGTCCCAGCAGGCATTATATCTCTTTTTTTTTTGTGCAAAAGTTAAGACACTTCAAAGATAGGCTTAGTGGCTTTCACAACTTGATGTTCAATATGTATCATGGTTTAGAAATTCTTATTCTGATGGTATCTGATTTTATGGAATTAATTTATGAAATGTTATCAATTATTTGCAATTTTACTGGTTGTTTATTTGTTTGGGTTTTTTTGTACAAAAGTTACTAAATATTTCATCTGTTATTTCAATATTTTCAAGGAATTTTCCTTCCTAATAGCAAAATTTTCCTACATAACAAGAGGATACAAATAAATATAGACTGAAGTGATAATGTAAGATCTTGTAGATTGACTGGAAATGACAGCAACTTGGTTTTGTACATATCGTGTGCTCAGCTGAAATCTGACGATTACATTCCTTATAGCAAACTAAGAATTTAAATAGTAAATTATAGATACATGCCATTAAAATTAGGTTTTTCTCTTTTTTTTTTTTTTTTTAATAAATCATTTTGAAAGCTGCAATAATGTCATTTTACCTGTTTTCCACACTAGAATGGTTAACAATCTTTGTATTTTACAATTCTGTATCAAGATACAGACGGTTTTCAGGCCACAGTTTCCAGTTTGTGACATGCAATTTACAAAAGGTAAAACGGCTCATAGCTTAAACTGAACAGTGATCTCTCTGTCACAGACTTCCTGTGTGACCTTCATTAAATTGTTTATGCCAGGTTGAAGAAGGATTTTAACCACATGATGAGTTTTAAACCAAATCTTGGAGTTTATTTACTATTCATTATACTTTGTTTCTTTTATTTGATTGTTCCATTAATCCAAAAAAACAGTTCAGAAACTATTGTGACCTAGGTGATCAATCACTTACAATGAATAGTAAAGAATTGCTATTAACAACTTAAGGACAACTGTCAACAGTTAAAGCATTTGACATACCTTTGTTTCTTTTTTGCCTTGAACTTGCCTCAGCTGTTCCAACTTCTTGCCTACATGTGATTAGAACTTGAATCTTACAATTGTTCTGATCTGGTGTCAGGATTTAGTGTACCATGCTGTTCCTTGTCCTATAAGCAATGAAATTTGTGTACTCGTATTTATTCCTAGTGAGAACTATTAACACACCAGAAAGTTGTGCTGCTATTCAACAAGATCCGGATAGGCTAGAGAGCTGGGGGAAGGTGAACCTTGTGAAGTTCAATAAGGACAAGTGTAGAGTCCTGCATCTGGGGAGGAGTAACACCAGGCACCAGTACAGGTTAGGGGTCACCCTGCCAGAAACAGCTCCGCAGAGAAGGACCTTGGAGTCCTGGTGAACAATAAGTTATCCATGGAACAGCAATGTGCCCTTGTGGCCAGGAAGATCAATGGCATCCTGTGTTGCATTAAGAAAACTGTCCAGCAGGTCGAGGGAGTTTCTCCTCCCCCTCTACTCTGACCTAGTGAGACCACACTTGGAATACTGTATCCGGTTTTGGGCTCCCCAGTTTAAGAGATACAAAGATCTATTGGAGAGAGTCCAATGGGGAGCTATGAGGATGCTTAAGGGACTTGAGCATTATCTCCCCTATGAAGAAAGACTGGGAGAACTGGGGCTGTTTAGTCTTGAGAGGAGAAGACTGAGAGTGGATCTTATTAATGTCTATACAAATCTGAGGGGTGGGTTCCAAATGGAAGGAGCCAACCTCTTTTCTGTAGTGCCCAGTAATAGGACAAGGAATAACAAGTATAAACTTGAGCATAGAAGGTTCCACCTCAACATGAGGAGAAACTTCTTTACTGTGAGTGTGTCAGAGCACTGGAACAGGCTGCCCAGAGTGGTTGTGGAGTCTCCTTCTCTAAGACTTTCAAAACCTGCCTGGATGTGCTCCTGTGTGGCATGCCCTAGGTGATCCTGCTTTGGCAAGGCGGTTGGACTCGATGATCTCTAGAGGTCCCTTCCAACCCCTAACATTCTATGATTCTATGATTAATAATATGAGGCCATACTAGCTTGTGCATTAAACAGAAAACTCTCTTAGATCTGCGACATGCCCTGAACTTCATATATTAATTCAGCATGGAATTCAGTTCTTAATTAATCTCCTTAAAATTACTAAAGAAATAAAATGAGGAGCTAGTTCCTTAAGAATTAGATTTATGGAAGTCATGTTCATCCAAAAATCGCTTGGGCCAATTATTGGAGAATGCCAGAAATGTACATGCATTACCTAGGAGGCAAGGACTCAGACCAATGTAACTTCCCAATCAAGTATGTCTCAGCTTCTTTTCATATTGATGTTATTCCCTAAAAATGAGCTACAGAATGGTATCCTTTTAACTTATGATATTATGACACATGAATTTAGTAAAACTGAAAATAGTAAAACTATTCTATTATTGTTTCTATTAATTTAGAATTTTTCATACAAAAACAGATCTGAAAGCTCTTCTTTTTGTCTGTAGAAGCCATCTCATCCTCCTAGCTTAACCCATTTCCAACAGTCCCTTATTTATTCCACCAGAGATGCTTCTGTATCAGTGTCTAGGTAATTCATTTCCATACTCCTAAAAACCAGCACCTACATATGTCATAAAAAAAAATGGTGTTGCAATTTGTTTTATTCTTACTATGGTTGTGATTTTTGAAACACAGGGACACAATTCCTTCTCTTATCCTGCTGGACACACTACTTTTGATACAGACCAGGATATTGTTGGACTTCACAGCCACCTAGTCGCACTGCTGGATCATGTTCAGATGGCTTTTCAGGTCTTTTTCTGGACAGCACCTCCAGATCTTTTTCTACCAGGCAGCTTTCCTGCTGCTTCTCCCCAAGCCTTTAGCATTGCCTGGGGTTGTTGTGACCCATGTGCAGGACCCAGCACTTGGCCTTGTTAAATCTCATTCCATTGACCTCATCACATTGATCCAGCCTGTCCAGATCCCTCTGCAGAGCCTTTCTACCCACAAGCAGATCAACAGTCCCTCTGAATTTAGTGTCATCTGCAAACTTACTGAAGGTGCACTTGATCACATCATCCAGAACATTGATAAAGATATTAAATGGCCCCAAAACTGAGCCCTGGGGGACACCACTTGTGACTGGTCACCAACTGTATTTAACTCCATTCACCACAGCTCGCTGGGCTCTGTCATCCAACCAATTTTTAACCCAGTGTAGAGTACACCTGTCTGAGACATAATTCGCCAGCTTCTCTAGCAGCATGTTGTAAGAGATGGTGTCAAAGGCCTTATTAAAGTCCGGGTAGACAACATCCACAGCCCCTCACTTATCCACTAGGCAGGTGACTTGGTCACAGAAGGAGTCCAGGTTGGTCAAGCAGGACCTGCCCTTCATGAACCCATGCTGTCAGGGCCCGAACCCCTGGTTGTCTTCTATGTGCCGTGTGAGTGCACTCAAGATATTGCCTTGTACTGAGTTCAAGCTGACAGGCTTGTAGTTCTACGGATGCTCCTTCCGGCCTTTGTTGTAGATGGGTGACACACTGGCAAGTCTCCAGTTGTCTGGGACCTCCCTTGTTAACCAGGACTGATAATAAATGATGGAGAGTGTCTTGGTAAGCTCCTGCACCAGCGACCTCAGCACTTTTGGGTGGATTCTATCTGGCCGCATAGTCTTGTGAGTGTCCAGGTGGCACAGCAGGTCATGAACTGCTTCCTCCTAGATTATGTGGCTTTATTCCGCACTCTGTCCCTGTCTTCCAGCTAAGGGTGCTGAATACCCTGAGTATAAATGGTCTAACTGTTAAAAACTGTATAGATACATTTTAATTCAGAATTATTGCACTTTAAATCAGCCTTGTAATTCTTTGGGTTTTTTTGTATGCACAACCTGATGAGGTCTTCTACTAAAAGTAGGATTGCTTTTGAGTAGAAGACTACTTCTGGTACTGTAAAGAATTTGATCCAGCTTATTTTTTTCCACAGCAATGATGCAAAGAACAGAAATGGTTCTGATTTCACAGGAAAAAAATATAAATTTCAAACCCATCATTATTATCAAGAATTTTTCACAGAACTAACCAGAGTAACTAACAAGAACAGTAGTATCAAATCTTAGTGCTGGGCATTAAAATTTCTTCTCTAGTTGGAAGTTTCAAGTAGTTGCTTTTCTGGTTTGAGACAGTTGGTGTTCTTCAAAAATAATAAAAAAGTGTTTTCACAATAACTTTTTTTTCTGTTTTTCAGTCAGCTTTACAGTGAATACACTGATTCTTCATTGCAGTTCTACAGTAGACTGTAATTACTGATCAGCTGTTGTTAGATATTTGCAGCACAAATAAGCAAGAAAAATGATGCTTCAGGAATGGCAGAAAAGTCAGCAAGAAACAGAATAAAGGAAAAATAAGCAAGAGTTCAATTCAGGGAAGGAAGTTCTTGTGTCTAGCTAAAGATTCATTATATATCTTTTATGATAATGCCTTTCTCAACCTTTGTGACAATACTATTTATTTCCTGAATACATAATGGAACATAGTGAATTGCTTACATTATTTTACTTTTAATCATTAATTATTTAATCATTATTTACATTCTCATATTAACTTTTGTATACTACTACCTTTGCTTACTATCTTCATAGAATTTTAACTGTCATTTGAACTAAACCATGGCTGGGTGAACATTTACCACAAGTGGAATCCAACAGCACTTAACATTTAACATTTTAATCTTTTTCTGTAATTTGTTAATAACTGGTGTAGATATCCAAGAAAGAAAGAAAGATTCCTCAAACATGTTGTGTAGTTTACCATTTCTTTGATTCTTAAAGGGAGACTCCACTGACTACAGTGATGCTCGCGATTTCTGGAATACTGAATTTCTGGATTTCTTGATTTGTAATCTCAATCAATAATATGACATTGAGGTCTGAATGGGTCATAACAAATATTCTGTACATTTTCATATCTGAAAACACTCAGATGAAGCTCTTTCTGACCCATAGTAAGACCAAATTGTTCCCCTTTCATAATAAGTGTCTTACTTCTAAGGAAATGTGTTGTTTCATTTTTAATGCAAGTTGACACTTTTTATAGAGAAAGATAATGACAGTGTAAAATAGCTTTCAAAAAAGTTCAAAGACTACAAAAGACAGATACATGCTACATAGCTTTGGACTGATCAAGAAATTGAAAGAAAATAATTTATTTATAGTACTGTATGAATGCAAATAATATGTATCAGAAAGGGGAGACTCTCAGATGCTAGTTACAGTTAAAATAATCAGCTTTCATCACCCAAGCACAACTTTCTCACTGCTCAAAATTCTTTGAGCTGCCCATTTCAACATAAAAACTTGAATGTTATTTTAACTTCCCTTATTCTAATTCAGGTACCTATCCTTAAAATTTTATGGATCTATGATATAATTTATGTCTTCATTTTGCACATCCAGTATTGTCATGGTTTAATCCTGGCCAGCAACTAAGAAACTAAGGACCACACAGCTGCTCACTCACTCCCCCCCGCAACCGGTGGGATGTGGGGAGAATCAGAAAAGTAAAAGTGAGAAAACTTATAGGCAACAAAGAGAGAAGAAAATAAAATCCAGGAAAAACAAGTGATGCAAAACCAAAACAATAACAAAACAATTGCTCATCACCAACCAGCCGATGTCCAGCCAGTCCTGGAGCAATACGAGCCCCACCAACCTCCATACCCACGCTGATCATGATGTCATATGGTATGAGACATCCTTTCAATCAGTTGGGATTAACTGTCTCAGCTGTGTGCCCTCCTAAATTCTTGTGCACCTTCAGCCTACCTGCTGATGGGATGGTGTGAAAAACAGAAAAGACATCAACTCTGTAAACACTGCTCAACAATAACTAAAAGATCAGTGTGTTATTGACTCTATTTGCAACAGAAAACCAAAACATAACACCATACAAGGTACTATAAAGAAATGTAACCCTATCCAAGACAAAACCAGCATATATAGAAGCATAAACTGCTTTCATAATCCATGACAAGAGAAAAATCTTAAAACCTAGAGCAAGATAAACTTCCTTCTACAAGTACCTATTTCATACCACGGATGATACAGGTAACTGAAGTTTTCTACCACCTTTCTAAATATTAGAAGTCTGTAGTTAAGAGATATAACAGGAAGTCAGAGTGAATAGCTCACACTTAGGTATCTAAAGTTAAGACAGATGAATCTCTTCCCCAGTAGAAAACAGCTATGATATTGTAGTTTATAAAACTGTCTGGAAAAAGTATATAGGGACACCTGTTTAGTGAAGTTTAAATCCACCACAGACTGCTGGTAGTCACTTTCATTCATAAGACTAAAATCTCTATAACAGCTTTAGAATTATGCAATATTTTTTTACAATGCAAAGCTTTACAGAATTATAGCTGTTCTGAATATTGCCTTGCCCTATTAAAATGATGGACTTAGTTTTACATAGACACATCTAGTCTATAGCTATGCATTAACTTGATTGTCAAGATTTCATTCTGATGTTACTTCTTGATTTATATGTATATGGCACCTGTTTAAAAAATTAATGGCTATCAATATAAAATGTTATACCTACGGTCACATTCCCAATTGTCATATTGCATAATGACAACTGTCATATATCAGAATGACAACAGCATAAATTGAAATTGTCTGAGCAGCCAATGATCAGGTCAGGAAAGCCAAAACCCTGATAAAATTAAATCTAGCCAGGAACATCAAAGGCAACAAGAAAAACTTCTATAGATACGTCTTTGATAAAAAGAAGACTATGGAAAATGTGGGCCCTCTCTGGAAGGAAACAGCAGACCTGGTTACCCAGGATATTGAGAAGGCTGAGGTACTCAATTAGTTCTTTGCCTCCATCATCACTGGCAAGTGCTCCAGCCACAGTGCCCAAGTTGCAGAAGGCAAAGGCAGGGATGGGGATAATGAAGAACTATCCACTGTAGGAGAAGATTAGATTTGATACCATTTAAGAAACATGAAGATGCGTAAATCCATGGCAGGTGATAAGATGACGGTGGGTCTTGAGGGAAACTGCAGATCATGGCTAAACCACTATCCCTCATATCTGAGAAGTCATGGCAGTCTGGTGAAGTTCCCACTGACTAGAAAAGGGGAAACATAACTGCCATTTTTAAAAAGGGAAAAAAGAAAACCTGGGGAACTACAGGCCAGTCAGTCTCACATCTGTGCCCAGCAAGATCATGGAGCACATCCTCCTGGAAACTATTCTAAGGCACATGAAAAATAAGGAGGTCACTGGTGACAGCCAACATGGCTTCATTATGGGCAAATTGTGTTTGACAAACTTGGTGGCCTTCTATGACAGAGTTACAGTGTTAGTGGATAAGGGAAGGGAAACTGACATCATCTACTGGGGCTTGTGCAAAGCATTTGACACTGTTCCACATGACATCCTTGCCTTCAAATTGGAGAAACATGGATTTGACAGATGGACCACTTGAAGCTGTGTGGTGTGGTCAACACACTGTAGGGAAGTGATGCCATCCAGAGTGAACTTAACAGGCTCAAGAGGTGGGTCTCATGAACTTCAACAAAGTAAGTGCAAGGTCGAGGCAATCCTAAACACCTGGGTAGGGCAATCCCAAGCACAAATACAGGATAGATGATGAGTGGATTGAGAGCAGCCCTGTGAAGAAGAATTTGAGAGTACTCGTGGATGAAAAACTGAACACAAGCCAGCAATGTGCTCTCACAGCCCAGAAAGCCCATCATTTGGGTTGCATCAAAAGGAGTGTGGCCAGCAGGTTGAGAGAGGCCCTCTGCTCCCTTCTCGTGAGACCCTATCTGGAGAACTGTGTTCAGCTCTGGAGCTGGAGGATGTCCACAAAGATGATCAGGGGGGTGGAACATGTACCGTGAGGACAGTCTGAGAGATCTGATTTTGTTTAGGCGGGAGAAGTCTTAGGGGTGACCTTACAGCAGCCCTCCAGTACCTAAAAGGGGCCTACAGGAAAAATGGGGAAGGACACTTTAATGGGGTGTAGTGATAGGATGAGGGGTAATGGATTCAAACTGAAAGAAGGTAGGTTTAAATAAGCTGTAAGGAAAAACTGTTTTACTCTGAGAGTGATGAGACACTGAAATAGGTTGCTCAGAGAAGTTGTGGATCTCCCCTCCCTGGAAGCATTCAAGGTCAGGCTGGATGAGGCTTTGAGAAACTGGGTCTCGTGGAAGGTGTCCCTGTCTGTGGAAGCTAGATGGATCTTTAAGGAGCTAGATGATCTTGTAAGGTGCCTTCCAGACCATTCTACAATTCTGTGATAAAAAAATGAAATGCTAATGCTTGAAGTTCTAATCTTTCCCAAATGTAGACAGCTCCACATTAACATAATGAACACACAATTTTTTTCATCATTCCCAGATGACAAAGCAAACCTGATGGATTTCAGGGAACCATTCTGGAATTCAAACTATCCTACAGAAAGTGATGCTGACAGAACTGTTATATTTAGTAGAAAGGCTTTAAGGTGAAGTGTGGAATTGTTACTTCGTCTTAACAATTCAGTAAGCCAAGTCTAACAACAGATTTTTTACCTGTACCCCCAGGGACTTACAGTCCTCCTTGATACCACTCAGCTTCTGGTTTGCTGTGTTATTCATGCCCATATGGAAGAATAAGACAGGATCAGCTGTGGTACCCTTTCAGTAACATCTCTGATCTTAGTTCCTGGGATGCAGCAGACTTCTTGTGACTCTGTTGGGTCAGCAGACAGGTGCCTCAGTGCCCTTTAACAGTCACCCACTACTTGTACTCATAATTTCTTTTTGTGGTGTTTACTGTGTGCTGCTTTTACAGATACTTCCTGTGGCCCTTATTCATGGGTGTCTGTGGTTGTTAAAATCTCATATCTGTTCATGGTTGTAATGGTGGAAGGGTAGTCTTGTTTTTGTGGGTCACCAGTGTCCAAGGTGCCTCATTTGCAGTGGCGTCCTCAACAGGAACGTGCTTGTGAAACCACCTATCTATCTCCATCTTGTCTCTACCAATTTTGCAGAGACTTTCAACAGTTTCTTGTAAATCTGCCACCTGACATATCAGGTCATCAACCTGTGCATACCTCGTGCAGGATCTTGCCTTTTGACCAGGAGCAGGGTTTGGCCGATACCTACAGCCTACTGACTATATGGAGGTCTCCTTTGATACCGTTTCTGTCTGGGTGGATCCCAGAAGAAGAAGCACCAACTGCTGCACCATGCCCTGGCTGATGTGCCACACTTCTGGTCACTTGTGCTCCCCAGGGCTGTGTTTGATGCGAGTGGAGGTGGCCACCAGTGGTGCTGACTCTGCCCACATTGCTTCAGCAGCCCTCCCACAAGCTGCTTGCCCCCAGCACAAGTGAGCTGCATTCCCAGCTTCCAAAAAACCCCAAAAGAGACAGAAAAGAGATAAAAAAACCCTTTGCTTACCCTTTTTGTCGTGATTACTCCACACCAGTGCAGACTCTCCACACTGGAGCTAGTCCCTCGGCGACTGAGCACCCGTGCATGCAAACTGCTGTGCACTGTGTGCCTGCTCACGCCCTAGGTGACGCCACCCACTGTTCACTCAGCACTCCCCAAGGGCTTGTGTGCTGAGGGAGGTGTCTCGATGAGTGTCCGATGTCGTGGTCACACCTCAGTCAGATCTGCCGCTGGTGCTGCTGATCCACCCAGGCAGCCTCTGCAGCCGCCCACAGGCTGCCGGCCCCCGGCACAGACGAGCTGCTTTCCTGGCTTAGGAAAGCCCCCAAAAGAGCCTCTTGCCTGCCCTTTTTGCCGTGAAACCCTTCCCCAGTGTGGACTGACCTGCACTGCAGCTGGTCTCTTTGGTGAGATCAGACTAGTTAAACATGATTTCCCCTTGTTGAATCCATGCTGGTTACTCCTGATAAACTTCTTTTCCCTCATATGCTTAGAGACCACCTCCAGAAAGAGCTGTTCCATCACCTTTCTAGGAATGGAGGTGAGGCTGTCTTATCTGTAATATTCCGGGGTCCTTCTTCTTGCCTTTTTTGAAGTCTGGAGGGACAGTGGCTTTCCGACATTTCTCAGGCACCTCTCTGGTTCTCTATGACCTTTCAAAAATGATGTACAGTAGCATAACAACAATATCAGCCAGGTCCCTCAGTGCTCAGGAGTGGATCCCACCAGCATCCATGGGTTTGTGGGTGTCCAATTTCCTTAAATCATCTGTAACCCAATCCTCCTTTACCAAGGAATGGTCTTCCTTTCTCCAAATTCTCTCTTTTAATTCCAGAGTCTGGGTTCCTGAGGGCTGGTCTTAGTAGTAAAGACTGAAGGAAAGAAGGCATTCAGTAACTTTGCCTTCTCTGTATCCTCTGTCACCAGGGCTCCCATCTCATTCAGCAGTGAGCCCACATTTTCCTTAGTCTTCCTTTTCCTAGTGATGTACTTTAAAAAGCTCTTCTTGTTGTTTTCTTAGACGACACCAAGTTAGGAAGGAGGATTGATCTACTTGAAGGTAGCGAGGCTCTACAGAGGGATCTGGACAGGCTGGATGGATGAGCTGAGGCCAGCGTTACATGGTTCAACAAGGCCAAGTGCCAAGTCCTTTACGTGACTCACAACCCCACGCAAAGCCTAGTGCTTCCAGGTGACACCCTGAGTGATGCCTACTCACTGATTGTTTCTTCAGTGCTCACCCTCCTGAAGGACCTCTGTTATGAAGGGGAGTTTTGGCAAGTGCCCATTGTGGTGGTCGCACCTTGTTCAGATCTGTTTCTGGTGCTGGTGCTCCGCCTGGGGTGCCTCAGCAGCCACCCACAGGCTGCTGGCCCCTAGCACAGACAAGATGCTTTCCCGGCGTCCAAAAGCCTCCAAAAGAGGCCCCAGCCAGCCCTTTTCACTGCAGTTCCCTTCCCCGGTACAGACTGACCTGCATAGCAGCTGTTCTCCCCTTGCATCAACTTAGGGGCTGCAACTGGACTTTGAGACATTAACATCTTATACTGTTTACAAATGAATTTGTGTATCATTAACAAAAGAGGTATCTCTCTATGGTAGATGAAAGGTACCTGTTTAGCCTGGCAGATGGAATATTAGAGGAGGTTGTAAATCTGCAGTTTGGACTGATTACAGTATCTGAAACTCAAAAACATTTAATTTCTTTAACAATTAACTGCCTGAGCAATACTCCTATTTCAGCTATGCCAGAAGACAGCTTGTTAATACATGAACATCCTTTTCATCCCTTCCATTTGACCTTTCAGAGAGCTTTCCTTTTCAGGAGAATAAGTTACTTGAAGCTTTATGTTTTGAGAATGTCAAACAGGACTGGATATAGCTGAGAAAACAGAAGAGACAAAAACTAGCACAATGAATATAAGCTTTAAGATTATTAGTAGCATCAAGAAACGTAACTAAATCTGTGACCACATAGTGAAAACTCTTTATTGTACCCATTATGGTGCCAAGACAGCTTCTGGTGGTATTGGTATTATTAGTGCTTTTTTCTCCTGTCCTTTGTTTTCTGATTTTGTGTCTGCAGTAATTGTTTTCATTCATAGTCTTTTTTAATCAGTTTTCTAGGTGTGATTGTTTAAGACAATTAGAAGTGGGAGCTTTTGTTAATGTGGTCATGTTGGAAAATACAGACAAGCTTTCAGGTGCAGAGTTCCATCTTCATGTCTGAAAGTGAAAATTTCACTAACTGAAAGAGTAGGAAGCTTTATGTGCAATCTAATTTTTACTGTGTTTCACAGTTTGGAAGAAGTGTTTCTCTAGTTTACTTAATTTTTATTTTTTATTTATGAAGTCCTTGTTGATAGCTGGCCCCATAATCTTTTCACTGAATATGACCAAAAGATCATCTATCTAGTCATTTATTCACAGTTCTTCTTATGGTGATGAGCTCAACCTCTATGCAATCTCCAAGATGTTCTGATGGGTGAAATGCAAAGCTGGAGCAGTTAGTATCATTAGGCACTAGAATGCTATCTAGTACTCTCTTCTATGATATCTAGCCTAAGACCATTCAATTTGAATAAAGAAAGGAGAAAGAAGAAGAAGAAACAAAGAAACAAACAACAACAACAACAAAACAAACCCAAAAAAAACCAGTCTCTGTAAATGTGTCTAAAAGAAACTACAAAGTTAATTCTGTCCAAAATGGTAACATTGGCAGCCAGTGATCCATGTTTTATTTTTACAGAGAAGCCTAGCCTTGCTTTCTTCATGTAAGCAGTCCTGTCTCCATGGAACTTCTTATAAAAAGCTGAATAGAGTTTGATAAACTCAATGTTAAGTGCCATAATTACCATGCTTTCCTCATAAATATTGTGTAGTAGTCCAAGTAAATCTATTGATCTTCTTGAAATGAAGAAAATAATCTCAAAGGCTGTAAATTATTTTACCTGCATAAAGCCATCATTTACAAGATGTCTCCCAAATATTCTCTTTTCATTTTAGCCTGCAAATTATCTGACTGGTATGTATGAAAAATGATTATGCTATTCAAATGTTAAAAGCTATATTTTGCCTAAAAATACCACAGGTAGTTTTTCAAGTGGATATTTTATTACTGTGTCTCTGGCTCTTTGTCTCTTTCATAGAGGAATGTTTTTTATAATTTAAGGAATAAATAAATATGAACTAAAGAAATAAAACAAAATATATGTGAACAGAATGTAAACCCACAAATTATTGATTTATTTTATATGACAATAACTATACTTAAGAACACAATGTTTTATTCTCTGTGAGAGTTATGCCTTTCAGTAAGACAAGTATAACTGATTAATGTGAATACAAGAATTTCTATTGGAAGGAAAGGAAATGACAAATCACTGAAATAATTAGATTTTTAAATTGAGTACTTTAAACTGTACCCATGAATATGTTCTTTAGAAGGCAATGTTGGAGAACTGAAGAGTCCAATTGTGTAATAATGCAAGTACAGTTTAGGACAAGTCCAATAGAATCTTTATTAATAATGATCATAGTGAGAGAACACGTTTTCTGTTGAGTGATTACAGAGACACAAACTACATATTGTTTCAGAAAAAAAAAAAAAAAAAAAAAAAAGAGGTGAAGAAATCAAATCATTTCCATGCTCACAAAGCCAACTATCCATCACAGGTAGGGATGGACTCTTTAAGTAGCCTGCTAACTTCCACTCTGCTAAGAAGGAATGAAACGGTAAATAATGTGCCAACATGGAGAGATGACTCTCAGTGGAACCTATAAGAGTGGAACAGTCTGTATTTTATTAACTCAGAAGTGAGGAGTGGGAAACCATCACAGACTGTTAGCTTCTATGTGAAAGGAATGTTATTTTAGTTAGGATAAATGTCTTAGATAACTCATATTTTAAATATTAACAGTTTTACCACCACAGCAAGTACCTCTCTTCACTAGAAATGAAATAAAACCAGACCTGATTAATATCCCAAAAATTCTCAGGGATTGGTCCATTGATAATAATAATGAAGACAACAGTGAAACCTCAAAGAAGATTTAATAAAGAATAAAGAATTAGTACAGTGTTTAGCCTCCAATTTTCATTACCATTAATGAAGATAATAAAATATAGTTACCATTAAACCATTACTATCTGAAAATAGTAGATTTTTTTTCTAATAAGACGAGAACTGATCAGAAGTGGTTTATTCTAATAAGAATACACTATACAAAGTTGGTATATGCAAAATGCTGCTGGTAATTCCTTTAGATACTCCTTTATCTCCAGAATTGTATGATGTTTATATTAATGTCAGATGTCTGCTGGAAGAACAGTGAGATTACAACGAAAGACAACAACAAAGAGATTTTCAACTGTGCAGATGAAGAGAAAAGCAACAAAGAGGAAACCAATTGTAATAAGGACAATAAAGGAAACCACCTTTGACAAAGTATGTAGTCTAAGTGAACTAACAGCACTAGAAGCTGACTTTAAGGTTTTTTTCCCCCATTTTTTTCCATTTCTATAGTCCCTGCAGTATAGGTTCCAGTTATTTTCAGTTATGCTGTTTTAAGATATTAAACAGAAAATAAATCTGGCAAATTTAGCCTTTTCACTGTGTTTAAAAGACACAGTGTAAAGTCAGCAAAAAGTAGCATCCTTCATTTTGCCTTAAGTTCAAATGATTTTTCAGTGGCATAATTAGCCTTATGCTCTATTAAGCAAACCAAAAAAATTACCATCTTATCAAGACAAAATAGATTAAAAGTGTATTTCACACTCATATAGCCACAGACACACCAGATATGAAGAGTTAAATGAAAGACATTAGGCTTGTGGAGTTGATTAATAACATCAGTGTCATTGTCATCTTGGCTTCCAGGGGAAGAATACCATGTAGGTGGATATCACTGCTGTCCTGTGATGTGTATTCATGCTTCCAGGGAAGATACCAGCTGGGCATGAATCACCAACTCTACCCAAGACCACCTCAACTCTGAAGATGAACTCTGCCAAAATACCTGTGGAGAAATAGGCAGCCAGTACTGTCTACATATTGATGGATGAATAAAGGTCCATTTGGCTATCCTAGTAAACTAAACAGGGTCTGGTCATGGTTCGAGCACTGAGATTCAGTCATCCATGATGGTTTATTATCATCCTAGTTCTTGGTACACTTTTGAATGGCGTCAACAAGCTTGCTTTCAGACAGCACATCCAACCTCTTCACTTTTTTAGGAGCTATGATTCAATTCTTTTTCTGTCACACAAAATGGATGAGGCAACCTGTTCTGGTAAAAAAAGACATTTTTGGTTTTTTGTTATGTGGCTTGGCCAGGAAACAGAACAAAGCCATGTGGCTCCAAAAATTTCTATGAAAATTCAGAAGTCTTCTCCAGGTCACAGCATACTAGCAAAGAGAAGGAAGAATATATAACTTATTTTATCTGTCCCCACATACTGGATGGACATCTGACATATGTATGAAGCTTAATAAGAACATATCACTAAAGTGACATGAATTTTGTCCTTGGTTTTTTTTCATATAGAAAATACAAGATTTAGGTATATGATCTGTATGACTGAGAATTTAAAAGTGAATATACGTTCTATTTTTGATACTGCACGCTTATAAATTCATACTCATTCTACTGTCATTTATTAGTCATTTTTAAGTGCCTAATTAAAACCCACAACAACTGCAATACTCATCACCGTAACATGATGATGTTTCTCTTTCTGCAGACTAAAAAAAGTAAAAGAACCAGTCAAACAAAGAAAAAACCCTTTGTTCCCCATTTTCAGTCAGAAGACTGGGGAAGTTAGGGATGACAGAATACTCTTTCAAAAGTCTTCTAGTGTCATTTTGGTGATGCCTATATTACAAATGGTTTACGATAATAACACAGATATGATTTATTTGACCTGTATGAGAGTCATTGAATTAAGAGTATGTTCAAACTAATTAAAAAAAAAAAAAAAAAAGATTTATTGCCTATTTCTGTTTGAATTAAAAAAAAATAAAAATCCCTATGAGTTGTAATAAAGAGTACAACTCCTAAATAGAAAATCAAAACCAGACAAAAATAAATTAAAAATTGGTAGATTAAAAGTTGCATCTGAATATGTGGTTTGTAAGGGGAAAAAACCCCAAACAACCAGAATTCTAGGAAGCAGGAGACCAATGTATGCTAATTTACAGAGCTTTTATCTAGTATGTAACTTAATTTACGTATTTATTGGAGAATAAGTATTTCCATATGGCAAAGATAACATATGTTTCACAACTCAAAACATTTGTTCTGTAGATAAATATATTATAGGTCATGGAAATGAAAATGGAAATGAAAGCAAAAGAATGAAGAGTCAGTAAAGTACAAAATAATCTACCACATCTGAGAACACCAAACTTTGATTCATACAGAATAAAACCAAAATAATAGAAATATAGTCAGGGTTGTTTTGTCAATCCTACAAATTGTACTAAAAGTTCCTAACTGGTTTCCAATCTCTGTCTTTTGAAATTTACTTTGTTATGCATGTTATCATACAACTGTTTCCAAAAAGTCTGAGGACTGTATTTTGGAAACCACAATGTATTTTTTTTAAAGTAATCAATAAACTCAAAAACTGTGACACACAAAATCAATTTTAGGCATGCATGCTCTTTGAATACATGTTGTTTTTCACAATTACTTTTTTTTTTCTTATAAATGACATAATTATGTTAATTTTTGAAACAAAGCATGCATAATTTTTTTTTTTTTTTTTCAAAAAATAATTCATGGTCTGTAAATTTTCTATGACAGATCATTTATTCTCACAGGGAGTCACAGTGTACTGTGTATTATGGACCATAAAGTGACAGCAAATCTTTACCATTATAAATCAGAGCTTCAAAATTTTACCTAATAAAATGGAGGGGTTTGTTATTGCTTACTCTTTTCTGATGTACCGTATTTTTGTCTGGCTTTCTTCCACACCTTAATGTGGGTTACAGTTGAACAAGAACCTAGACAGAGGGATCATTTGTGGATTTGTATAATTTTTGAATCTTCTCTTTTGGATCATTTTGATTCTGTTTAAACTTGAAGCTTCCCTGAGACTGCTTTGCTGCTCTAGATCTAATAAGCTTTCTACAATTAATGGACCCCAGATACCTGTTCACCTTTTTATACAAATACCTTATCCATTCTTACTAAACTGAGACTTGCAAACTGTATGAAACATAATAAAACCTCCATGTCTGTAGAATTTTCTTGTGCCTAATTAAAACAGCTTTATGATAACATTGTGTTGTTAATGTAAGATTCTGTAAACTAATGTAAATTAATATAATATTCTGTAAGAATCTAGATTAACTGGCTTAAACAAAATGTCTGAAAACTACTGTGCTTATATATATATAGTGGATTTTCCACACAATAAATGCATATTTGAATAACACTTCTAGGAAATATTATGTATATATTTTACTTGCTTATATTTTACTCCTTCCCTAAGAAAAATCTAAAAGCAAATTTCAAAGGAATTAGCCTATTTAGTTCTTTGCACAGTAGCCAAACAACAGAGAAAAAAAGAACATATATATAAAAAAAAATAAAATTTTCTTTTACAAATCCATTGTACATACCCACATAGACACTTCAAGTTACAATAATGAGCCTCAGAGAGATTTATTATAACAGATTGAAGATATTAATAAAAACAGTGATATATGTTTCAGAGATATTCATTAGGGGAAAAAAGCATTTAGTCATGAAAATGCTGATCTTATCTTACTTTGTAAATTCCCAAATACACTTTTAAAAGACTGCTAGTACTACCAACCTTTTAATAGTCTACAGACTTTATGGATATATTTTTAGTATTATGCTTTAATAGTTTTTCAAAAGTAGTCATAGAGTTGAACTGGAAAATGGAAGTTCTTTCAGAATAAAAGTTTTTGTGTTACAGAATGCAGAAAATCGTCTGGGACTTACTTAGAGCCTTTCACTGAAACAAGCTTTTGAGTAGTGCTTCTGATGGAAGATTTTTTTTATGGCACATTGGAAACGTTAAAACTAAAAAAAACCAAACCAAACCCAAACAAACAAAAAAACCAAACCAGGAGAACAAATAAACTTAATTAATAAATATAACAACATGTCAAATGTTTAACAAAAGAGTACAATAGTGTTTAAAATCTTTAACAAAAGAGAAGTTGAGTAAAAGAAAAAACAATAGTAATTTTTTAACATAACCACTGACTAAAATATTTAAATTTATATGTGGTGATTTCTCTAAGGGAAAAATAACTGCAAAGGCAATATGAAGGATTTGCAAAGAGTATAGATGTTAGGAAACAAGGACAAGCATTGATGTAATAAAATATGTCACACAGAGGTACATAACACAAAGTAGTATACTTCTGAATTAAATATTCTTGACTCAGGTATCTGAAATTTGGAATGCAGTTTTATGTACTCCACCAATGGACTGTATCAAAAAAGGTAGATGTGTCATATTTATGGCCTTGTATTGCATCATCTTTTGCACTTGATCTTGAAAGGGTAAGACTTAAAAATCAATCACTGCTTTTGTCCAGGTTTTTTTCATTACCTTCTGTTCATTTTTGGCTCATCTGATTAATTTCATTTGCAGTGTCACAGTAATCACCTCTGATGTAAGGAAGATAGCAGGAACAAGGGTAAAGGAGAGTGAGAAAGTCCACCACTTTCTGTTGCAGCCCACAGTCAGATCTAGAACAATGCAATACTCCTTGAACAATTTGTAGGCCTGCTAATGTGTTTCTCTCAAAAAAAAAAAACCCCAACACTGCAATGCTTGAGTTGAGACTAGGAAGAGAGGAGATGCAACAGAAGTGCTTCTGTTCTTAGACTAGTAGTATGCTTAGTCTATACAGGTCAAACTATTGGACAGTCTTAATATTCCCTCTAGAGCCAGGTAAACATTTGTCTTCCAGCTGAACTTGGTATGAAACCTTCTACTAGCCATATCAGGGTTGTGAAATAATTATAACATCTAGGACTGGTGGATGCAAGTGAAACAATCACATGGTACTACAACAAAAGTGATTATGAGGAAAAACTAAAAGTATAAGCCATTAACTTGAAACTTAACATATCTGGTTTGGACTTGTCTACACACAATTATTTATGTGATTGTTCCATGCTAGACAGTTATTAGTGAAAGAAAATAGTACCTCTATTCAAAATATTAATCTAGACTGTTTAACTTAAGAAATCATGTTTTTAGTACCTGGAAGAAGGAAAAAAGTTAATTGCTTCGCAAATCAGACTGAGAATAAAAAACCAAAACAAGCAATCAAAAAATCCCTCCTCATAATATTTACTGATTAATGGGTTGCCAGGAAAAGTCGTGAAGAAAGTAGAAAGTACAGGAAGTATTTAGAAAAAATGTCATAAATAGTTAAAAAGAACCCATGCTCCTGACTCCAAATGTCTAACTGTGTCTGCATAGAAGTATTTAAGCTTCCATAGGACTTAGCTGAATTGTCAACATTTCCTATTTTGCCTTAGATTCTAGTGTAATTTGAAATAGTACAATATCTTGTCCGAGCTCCAGCTGCCAACCGGAGAGGGCAGAGGTCAGCTGCAGGTCCAGCCTCTTGTAGATATATCAAATACCCTAAGGAGTTTTCAATAACATTTGATACTGATGTTTGCTATGACAAACTATGCTCTAGTTAAGAGTGTTGGAATCTGATATCTCACTTTTAGGTAGATCTCTACAGTTGGTCAGTTGAATAGCTGTCTAAATTAGTGAGCTGGTAGCACTAGCAAACTGAATCCCATGATTAAATTTAAAAGCCTGCAGTCTCAAGCTGAATCCAACCCATAACATTTAGATATTTATGTCAGTGCAGATGAATCCTGTTCTAAATCTTCCATAATGAGTGAAAAGGGAATGGTACAATGTGTTCTCTGTTCTAGGCAATTGCAATGACACTGTTTCTACTATTTGTTGGAAAGCTGTAGTAAGAAAAATATACAAAGAACTTTTGATGTAGTTTATATATAAAAAAAAAAAAAATTGCAGCATTTTCAGCAGATGTGTGATTAAAGTATGGCAATGTATTGCTGGGCTTCAGAAGGGAGTGATCATGCAAAAAAAATTATATATATAATTGGCTGAAGGAGTAGTGTCACTTCTGTTTAAATATCTTGTAAAAAGAGGTAGCATGAATATTATTTTATTCAAGGAACACTGAGGCATAGTGAGGTTGATCAGACAGTCAGAGGAAAATGTTTTTTTTCAGTATGCATGAATATCATTCACCAAAGTTTCCCTAAATCTAAATTTCAAGATAATACATTATCTATTCCAGTAGTGCTCATAACAAAGATTAAGCCATTTAGAAATAAGCAAATAATTCAGAGACTACTCACATGCTTTAGATTCAGACCTATGCTCTTTGCTTAGAAAGGGGAAGAAAACTGTATCAGGGAACTTTATCGAAGTGCAGTAGCTCTTATTCAGGGATTTATTCTATTATTCAGTTATTTTTTCTTTTTGCTTGTGCTTGTTGCCCAGACAACAGGTTTTTTTGTTATTGATCTTCACCAACATAAAGCATTAGCATAAAACTGTACAGATTTAGCATTAAATAGGTAGAGATTTATGGATTTGCAAGAGAATTTATCTTCTTGTGGCTTCTATATTTATTGTCTTTCTAAAATGTATTGTAAGCAATACCGACCACAGCATGAGCCATCCTCAAGGCCTCTGCAATGTGAAGACTCAAAATGGGGTTTAAGCGATGCAAAAATATTGGGCTGAGCTCCTGTATAGTTGGAGTAAGCATTACTTAGCAGAGCTATTGAAGATTTATCTTTTCTCATTAAACTTGCTCCTTATACCAATGTTACAGGAAATAATCCTAGTGTAGGTCATTTATGGATACAGATGCAAATGAAAAACTTGCTTTTATTTTCTCTCCCTCTTACCCTTGCTCATGTAGGAAACAGTCATTCTTATGTTGGATCTGGCATTCTGGTGTCCACTGCTCAAGGCTTGGCATCAAGCGTAAGCATTGTATACATTTAGGCTCTTATCCTAGGGGAGAAGGACAGAGGAAATTGCACAGAAGGAAAAGAAATAGCCTCACTCAGTCATCTATACCTAGAGTGAATCCTTCCTGATCTGAACTGCCAGAATGCCATGTGTCTGGTGTGGGATCTGAGCCTGTGCACTGCCTCAGGAGGCCTTTTGTCACAAAATATGCTGCAGAAATTAGGTATCCTTTTGTCTCTGTTTAGCCAAACATTTCTAAAGATAGCTTTCACATTTTTCATGATCAACACCTTCAGATCTTCAAGAAATATGTTGCTGGTTTGGGTCGAAAAGATCATAGAATCATAGAATCACTAAGGTTGGAAAAGACCTCCAAGATCATCAAGTCCAGTTGTCAACTCAGCTTTATCACAACCACTAAACCATGTCCTGACCTACCACGTCTACAGGGTTTTTGAACACCTCCAGGGACGGTGACTCCACCATCTCCCTGGGTAACCTGTTCCAATGCCTCACCACTCTTTCCGCATAGAAATTTTTCCTAATATCCAATCTAAACCTCTCCTCGTGCAACTTAAACCCATTTCCTCTTGTCTTATCGGTAGTTACCTGGGAGAAGACACCAACACCCACTGCACTACAACCTCCTTTCAGGTAGTTATTGAGAGCAATAAGGCCTCTCCCCTCAGCTGCCTCTTCTCCAGATTAAAAAAACCCAGCTCCCTCTGCCTCTCATAAGATGATCTTCAGATCCTTCTCTAGCTTCATTGCCCTTCTCTGGACCATTTCAGCACCTCAACGTCTTTCTTATACTGTGGCACAGTAGAAGAACATAATACTCAAGCTGTGGCCTCACCAGTGCCAAGTACAGGGGCATAATTCCTTCCCTACTCCAAAGACACCCAGTTTTTGATATAGGCCAGGGTGCTGCTGGCCTTCTTGACCACCTGGTCACACTGCTGGCTAACATTCAGCCATCTGTCCACCAGCACCTCCAGATCTTTTTCTACCATGCAGCTTTCCAGCCATTCTTCCCCAAGCCTGTAGTGTTCCCTGGGGTTACTGGGACCAAGGACATTAGACAGATACACTCTTAAATATATGAGAAACATGAGGGAACAAGGGTTGCTTATCCTGGAGAAAAGGAAGCTCAGAGAAGACCTCACCTCTGTCTGTAACTACCTGAAAGGAGGTTATAGGAAGGTGGGGGTCAGTCTCTTCTTCCATGTAACAAGAGCTAAAGCAAGAGGAAACAGCCTCAAGTTGTGTCAAGGTAGGTTTTGGATTAGACACTAGGAAAAACTCCTTAATTGAAAGGGTTGTTAAGCAATGGAACAGGCTGCCCAGGGAAGTGGTGGAGTCACCATATCTGGAGGCATATAAAAGATGTGTAGATGAGATACTTTGGGTCATGGTTTACTGGTGAGCTTGCCAGTGTTGGGTTAATGGTTGGACTCAATGATCTTGAAGGTCTTTTCCAAACAAAACAATTCTGTGGTTCTATAAATGCAGGATTATTTCTTCTTGACCTTGCTTACATCTTTCATGACACACAATGTCTATCCATCTCATATTAAAAGGACCTGGATCTCAGCTGATCATGGCTGCCTGGATCACTGTGGACATCTGAAATCTCTTCTGAACAATGCTACTTTCAAAACTACTTTTAGTGCAAAGAGTTTCAAGATTTGAAATGAACATAAAATACATCACACACCACAAAAATAAGCAACAAATCATATAGTAATAGAACAACATTCTTACACATTTATTACACTATAGCCTTTTGACCACATTTGGGCTCACATCCAAGTCCTCTGGAGCATCTATTCAATATTCTTTAACACATAGCTTTTCTTTGGATGACTTTTCTCTGCCCTTAACAGGTCCTGCACGCAAAAACCCAACATTTAAAAAAAAAATAAAAATAGCTACTGCTGGGTGCGTTCTCTTCCAAGATATACCGAGGAGACTAATTGACTCAGCATCTGGTTTCATTTAGCTTTAACTTTCAACTTGTTTCACCTGTGTACATCTCTAAAATTTATGTATGAACTGATAGCAGAAGCTGTTTGATTTAGGGGTATCCTATCTGCCAACAGGCTAGAAAATTATTTCTCTTTGAACACTTTATTTAGAAATTGCTTGCCTTGTTCTTCTACAAGACAGACTAATTTGGAGATACTTGAATCATCTAACACTGTCAGTAAATAATACTTAACATTTATTTTGAATTTGTATATATAAAACTCACAAACAGAAGATAGAAAGGGAAATGGAGACTCACAAAATCCATTTCTATTCTCCAGCCCATTTAGTGATGAAATTAGAAAAGTATTGATATGGAGAGTTTTGATAGCAACCTGACTTACCTGAGTTGACCTAATGATGGCCATTCTTTAAAGCTATTGTATACAAGCTTAGGTTTTCAGCAGCATGTCTTCTAAAGAGGTCCCCAAAGGAAAACTACTTTTGATCTTGCAAAAGGAACAAAGATTCTCCATGGATGTCAGGTGTTCCTGGTTCCCCTTATACAGGAATGTTAAGAGACGGCATGCTGACAAATCTGGCAGCTTTTCTGTAACTTCCACAATTTTCTTAAGGACATTTTGCCACTAAATTGTTTTAGGGAAGTTATATGGCAATAACTTTTTTTAAGATGGTACAAATATATTTTTTATATGCTGGAAATACCAGGTGTTGTTGAGTAATAAAATACAATCTAAGATGATTTTTTTCAAAAGTTAGGTTGTTGGGTCATAAGCCTTCTGAAATTTCACTTCTCTCATATTTACTTTTACCCATAGAGAATTTCATTGTAACATTTGCTCGTATGCTTCCCTTTACTCTGTACTCTGTCTAATTTTGTAGTCATTTGAATGCTGCCACTCCTAGCTACCTAAAGGCATTTCAAGGAATATTTAGTAATTTTATCATAGATGATGCACTTTATAGATGTAATACTGTACAAATGCACCTATTGAATCCCTTTGCAGTGAATTGTGTACCTTGTGCATGCTGTTTGTTGTGCAATGCTTTTCAACTCTGTTAAAATCTCCTCACTTTCAAAACTTTTCTCCAGTGCTTTCATAATCCAATAGTTTTCTCTTTTTTTCTTTTTGGTAATTGATCTGTATGCTACAAGCATTGCATGCCTAACTAATGGACCTAAGGTAACTGTTCTAAGAAATACTCTTTCTGGTACCATCCCTCTTCACATTCATAGTACATCTTTCTGCAAGTAAAGCCACAGTGATCTATATGGCAACAACTTTTTTCTCTATCACACCATGGATGAGATAGCTAGAGACCAAAAAAATTGTATGTCAATGTAGGGGATAAGATTTTTTTCAAGAATGAAGAAAAATAGTTTGTAATCTAGGGTACACAGGCAAATAAAAGAAGCAAAAGAAAACCTGACTAAAACTAAGAGGTCTGGGCTCACATTTGAAGAAGGTAAGTCTTTTTTATTTTAAGTCACATAATATCTATCTCACTGGATTCTCTTTCAAACTTTGACCATCTACTTTTCTTCCCTGATGTGATATTTCTGCATAATTTCCTCTATACACAGTGTTCCAACTGCTTTTATGTAAATTACTCTGAGTTCTCACTTCTCACTTCAGACCTCTCTCCTCTGTTTAATCCACCATCTATCATCTCCATTTTAACATGGTTCATAATGATGTTCCTATTTTCTTGTAATAATCCTCAGAGGAACTTCTAAAAGTAGAATTATTCATATGAATAAGGCAATTGGATTTTAATTTTGAGCTCTTCTTTCTATCTGTGTTTTGAATCTCAGAAGGACAAAGTGCAAGACTGCTCCAATCAATGAGTTGAAAAATTGTTCTGTAGATCATGCAATTCCGCACATTTACTTTCTTGTTAAATATTTAATGAAAATACATAAGGCACTTTTATACATAAGTTGCAAAGGATCTTATACTTATTTGGTACAGATTTTTGCTACTATGCAACACCAGGGCACATAATCTTTTTAGGAAAATTTAAATTTTCTTCAGGACTTGGGGTTTTTTGTCCCTATCTCCATTTCTCACAGAGACAGATATTTTCAGAATCTATTTTCTCTGACTAACATTGATTCTATGTGATTTAAATTTATTCACAGCCATTTTATATCTATTTATTTTTTGTCTATATAATTCTGTAGTCTATTCTTATTCTCAGTGCTAACGTTTGAGTCAACAGCCTGGTACAAGCTGCCCAAGGGTCTTTAGAAGTAGGGCAGTAAGTGCATTACTTGAGTTAAATGCATGCAAATGTAGCATTCATCCCCACCTCAGCACCAAATCATAAAAGCAGCCCCAGGTAGTAACAGAACCACACACACACATACATGTTCCTCAGCAGTAAATGGATGGTAACCAACAGTTAAATTTACATATCTAAATATGGATGATTCTGGTCCTTCAGGGCAAATAGTGCAGAGACATTTGTAGCTGCTACCATGACAGCAGGCTGCCATAGTGTCATGGTTTAGGGTCAGGGTGACCCCTTAAACCAATAACAGATGCTCTCTTAAACCTCTTCCCTCCCCAAAGGGAAAGAGAAAGGGAATAAGGGAGAGAGACTTAGTGATTAGAAAAGGAAACTAGAACAGCTTTA